>OVAV01002458.1:0-11199 GCA_900406375.1 Iberis amara
GTATTTTCAAGTATTACTTGTATGCGAGTATTGTTAACTATTCACACTCTTAATATTATTATATACTCCCTCCGTTCCTGAAAGGAGGATGTTTTGGAGTTTTTACGTAGATTAAGAAAATCAACTTTTTCTTTACTTTATGCCTTACTTTTAAAGTGTTTTCACCTAAAACATCATCCTTTTAGAAANCTACTAATAATAATGCCATTAAGGTGACTTGAATGCTGAATGTGTGAATATGAATAAAAATATGTATAGCATTAATGCCATTGTTGTTATGTTTTTTCTTCTTTTTTGTCCTTTACGTTTTATTAATTTTGATTTTCAATGATCACATCACATTCATAGTGTACTAGTTTGTGTTAGCATCAGCAATAATTTTCTTTTTGTTAAATTTAGTATTATCACTATTGTTACTGCATTATCATCCGAATTAATATGCATATAATGTTGTTAACGTTGGGACCTTGAATGTTTGACCTTTTTGTTTTTGCCATATGGTATTGTGTAAGTAAGTATGGATCAAACTAAACTACAAATTACAATAACAAAAAAAGAAACAATGAACAAATTAAACACACTAGAAATTAAAACACGAAATCTATGTCATATAACAATGGGGCTAGAAGCTGGCGAAGCCGTAGGGGCTGCCAACAACTCTTCGGAAATTGAAGTAAGAGCAGCTCCTAAGCTAAGTATCTCGAACATTGAACGATGAGGTTTGTTTTTTCGTGCCGCACACAAATCAGGCAAATTTGAACCTATATATATCATGTAGACAAGTCTCAACATTTAAACCATAATGTTATAACCATAAAGTTTGTATATGATAACCTCATTGAGCAACCATAATGTCTTACCTTCAGCTGCTACAAGATTGAAGTAGAGATTAACAATATTAGGGCAGTCTTCTAGACATTCTGGAGAGCAAAGCTTGACGGCAAAACCAGGCTCTAGAAGAGCATCCGACGAAATTCCTACGGATTTTCGATCAACACCACAAGCGTAAACACATTTATCACTCTCAATGTAATTAGCCATCGTACCATCCACCTCGACCTCTGAACTCTGGCACTGATAATTTATCCCACCGGTCTGCGTCGTTTCTGTCTCTAGTAAACATCGTTTCCGGTAGCAGAGATCGAAAACGAGCATAAGAACTTCTCCAACGCAGGCAATCAAGCGTTTCTTAAACAAAAAATAATAATAAAAAAATAATAGAAGTATCAGAAGCGTCTCTTTATTTACAACTTTTGGGACTGGTTTATAGACGACAGGTGGCACTCTGATTGGAGAGGTTTTTTTTTCTTTTTTTTCTTTCAGCTCTAAAATTGTTGATTAAAATATTAATAAAAGAAATTTTAGATACCCAAATGGGTATCTACCATTGTACATGCTCTAAGTCGTCCGGTAGATCCTCACATATTACATTGGCTTCAAAATATTATTGTAACATTTGTGAATAGTTATTAGTTTTTTTGAAATGCAAAAATGGACGAGTTTAGTTACCTTGAGAAGATATAAAGGAGCAAAAAGTGATCAACAGAAGTAAACAAACTCTTTTTTTTTTTTTTTCCTTCTAAAGATATTAAGGCTTATAGCCAAACAAAACAGAGCAAATACATAGTTCCGAGAAGTAAACAAACTCTTGAAACCATAAATTTATTTGGTTGATAAGAATGTAAATTATAAAGTTAAAAGACAAAGTCGGAGTTATGTGAGGAAAAGTTGTTACAAGATGTTAGCTATACATAGGTTTATGAATAAAAGAAGACGAAAATGTTGCGACTTAAATTTCTAAATTTAAGTTTCTTTAAATTTTCTCCGAGAGAGTAACCAAGAAAATTCCTCGTCCATATGCTTTTATAGTTGACGACGACCCTCGAAACGTTTTCGGTTGAATTAACTTTTAACTTCTTACTTGTTATGAAGACCCCTCCGGTTTATATCCCGTGAAAACCTATTGGTGGATGGTGATGGACCTAATGGGCCTAGGAATAAAAAATCATAATGGGCCTATGAAAAGAAACTTTAAGCCCGTCATAGCATATTTTGTGAACGAATAAATTGTAACACTTCATCCAAAATTGGCATTGTTCAATTTTTTTTGTTATATACTCCCTCCATTTCAGATTAGTTGTCGTTCTGGAGAAAAATTTTCGTTTCAAAATATGTGTGGTTTTCGGTTTTCAATGCAGAAATTAAATGAATTTGACTTTTTTGACCAATAGAATAATTGTAGGATTTTTTTCTATTGGGTGATTTAGAATATTTAATGGTATTTTTATAGAAAATAGAGATTTATTAATTTGTGTGCAAAACTCTAAAACGACAAGTAATTCGAAACGGAGGGAGTATTTAATCATTTGACTTCATTTTTCATTTAAAATTTTTTAAATTGTATTGCTACTCCAATTTAAACACACTCTCTGGCCAACGGTAAGAGATTACTAATAAACATGTATTTTTTTGTGGTAATTAGTAAGTTTATTGTGGATTTGATTGCCAAATGTTTTCTATGGGTTTTATTATACGTGGAGACAATAAATGTAACATGAGTCGGACAGAACACTAATGGTCCATGGTTTTATACATTAAATGGAAGGCACAAAGTGTCAGTGAGTACTTTTGTCAGTTTGAAATAAATGCATGCCATTTTTTTTTTTTTTTACTCAATAGGAAAAAAAGAGTCAAAGTGATAATACAACTGGAAGAGATATTAAACCATTTTTTACCAAAAAAGACTAAGAGAGATTAGCTTCGTCTTGAATGAGTGAATGGAGCCAAGCCGGTCTTCCCAAAGTTAGGTAGGATTGGAAGAACCCATATTTGGAGACTCTTTTGGCAATAGCTCTAGCTATGGAATTGGCTGAAGGAGAAGCTGCGATGAAAGAACATGAGATAAGCATGCCATTTTATTTATATTTTCCTTTGAGTATTTTAGTCTCTTTCGTTTCATATCCTTATAATTATTTAGTACTCCTTCCATTTTTATTTTGATTAATGTTTTAGAAATTTCGCACATATTACAAAAATAGTTTATTTTGCTCAATTATTATTTTGATTTAATAAATTATACAATTTTTCATATAAATCAACCAATAGTAATCATAGGATTCAAATATTTTCAATTAATACTTATTGAACTTTACAACTAATTAATGAAAAATGCATAGAAAACTTAAAAAATCAATCATTTTGAAACAAAAAAAAAATATTGCCAAAAAGTTTGCAAAATATCAGGAAAAAAAATTCTTGAAAAAGAGTTATAGTGTTATACAATAAAAGAGTTATACTATAAAAGTATATTTGTCATGCCTCTCTAAAAAATCCTTCACGAGCTCTCATACGTTTTATAGAAATAATGCTATATGTTAGTTCTAAACTTTAATTTCCATGTGATTCGTGGAAGAGGTATAATGAAAAAGGTCCATGTGATACACACTACATGTATGTACCATTTGTAGCATTGTAAGAAATGCATATGACTAAAACACTGCATGTGATAATCTATGGATATTTTAATCTTAAAATATTATTGGAATAAATATAGTTAAATAATCTATAATTGTTTCACGAGACTGCCAAAGGAGAAGGTTCTTATGGTTGAATTCACATCACTTTAATTTTATTTTCGAGCTCAAAAAAGAAGTTTCCACTATTTAGCACTTGTAAATGGATTTGCCTATTGTATCTTTTACTCACTGGACAAGCCAACAAACAATTCGTTATGGGCAATTTATAAATTTTTTGGAACTCTGAATTAAAGAATCTCGGTAACATAATCAATGGTTGTCCACTAATTAACCCATTTATTAAAGATATGATATCCTTTTTAGATTCCATCTTTTTTGGCCAACAATTCCACCTTTACTATCTTAAACCCCACATTCTCTATTTGTTTGTGAACGATCCATATGATTTCTCTTGCACTATCTATAGTAAAATGGTATGGCCTAATCTAAGTGTAATATCATATCAACACGAACAAATTAGCAATAATACCTTGATAATCACTCTTAAAATTTATTTATAAGCATTTTTTATACTCCCTCCGTTTTATATTAGTTGTCATTTTGCAGAAAAATTTTCGTTTCAAAATATGTGTCGTTTTAGGTTTTCAATGCAGAAATTAAATGAATTTGACTTTTTAACCAATGGAATAATTGCGGGGTTTTTTTTCTATTGGTTGATTTAGTATATTTAATAGTGTTTTTATAGAAAATAAATATTTCTTAATATGTGTGCAAAACCGTAAAACGACAAGTAATTTGAAACGGAGGGAGTATATATTAGTAATTAATTAGATATAAGATTATGGGTAAAAGAATAGAAGAAAAAGAGGAGTGGGCCTAAATGTCAAAGTCTAGAACATGGAGGCTATAAAAGAAAGAAGATAAAAGTAGTGGGTATAAAAGAACAGAAGCATTAATTGAATGAGCCTTACTCAGCAACCACTGAGAGAGAGTGTGTTTGAGAGCGAATCAAGGTTCTTCGCATTGATGAATTTATATTCTTTATTTAATTTCCATCTGCTTTTTCTTTCTTCACCAAAATCCACACATTATATAAAAACAACAACACAATACAATTAACCTAATTTTACCCTCTTGAAAACTGGAATTCATTCACCATTCCTAAAAATTCCATTCAGAAAAAGAAGAAAAGAAGCTCCTTTCTCTCTTTAAACCAAGGGTGTCCAGATTCTTCAAGCTCAGCTATGGTGTTGTTCAAAATCATAGCTTTACTGTTTGTTTTATGGTTCGAGATTTACGGAATCATGGCTGCTGCAGATGGAATTTCCTCGTTTTCGTTTGATGGGTCTTTGAAATCTCCGAGCTTTGATAAGTTTGTTGGTCTATTCGGAGATTCGAAGCTTGTTAACGGCGGTTCATCGATTCAATTGACTGACTCAGTGAGTCGGAGCCAAGGGCGAGTCATTTACAGGAAGCCCATCAAACTACACCAAGGTAATGAAAGAAACTTCACCGGATCATTCTCGACTAACTTCTCATTTTGGATGTCCAAAGAGATTGGTAGTGTTGTGGCTTTTGTAATGATTCCAAGTGGTTTGGATCTTAGGTTGTTTGATAGAAAGGATAACACTTCCTCTGGTTTAGGGTTTCTATTGAAATATGAGATTGTAGCTGTTGAGTTTGGTATCTCCAAAAGAGGGAATCGTGTAGGGATCTTAGTTGGTAGACCTGAATCTGCTAAAATTAGAAAGTTATCATCTTTTGGTGACCACTTCAAAACTGGAGAGAAGAAATTGAATTGTTGGATTGATTATGAGGCAAGCTCAATGAGAATAGAGGTTCGTTTGAGTGTATCTACTGATTTAAAACCGATCGATCCATTTGTCTCTTACTCAATAGACTTGACTAAGCTATGGAAAGATGGGAAATTCATGGTGGGTTTAGTCTCTGCAAATGGAAACTCTTCCAATTCCAAGGCACATTATCTCAATTCATGGAGCTTTAAAATGAGACATCCCTCAATGAAGATTCACTCGCAACCGCTTGATCCAAATGAAGTTTCAAAGACTGTTAAGGTGGAGGAGAAGAAGATGGTGGAAGGTAAAGGAAAAAGAAGCAAATGTATATGGAGAATGCTTGGTGCTTTGATTTTAGGTGCGGTGTGTGGAACATTTGGAGCGATGGTGGCTTTATACCTTTGGACGATATGTGGAAATAGGAAATCAATGGCGATAGTTCCCGAGGAATATGCTTATGAAAAATCGGATAATAATGTTGTAAGAAAAGCAGATGTTGTTGATGATGAAGGAAAGAAGTAAGAAGTATTTGGTTGTGTTATTTTAGAATGTTGTATTTTGTCTTTGTGCTTTGTAATGTAAATTCTTTGAGTCTTTTTGTTTTTTTGTTAGTTGCCTGTTTGGTGAGGATGATGAGGTTTCACATGTAGAAGCTTACAATATGTATTAATTAAGATTCCAAATCTTGATCAATGCAATTCTGTTGAGGACAAGACGAGACGTAGGTGTATTCTCGTGAATTCAAGATAATGCATTTATAATTGAGTTACTACTTTCACACATCTTTCTCTATCTTGACCAAGAAGACAGTGAGAGGTGAGTTAAAATGGAATGTGTATTGTCTCCATTGGTCCCCTTCAGAAATTTATTGATTTACAGAGTTCCAATTTAACTTTCAAAGTTACAGCTTGTTCGAATGGACCATATTATGTATTCTAATCCTACTTATATTTCTTTAATTTTCTACTATAATTAAAATATTATAAAAAAAAATCTACAAAAAAAAAAGAAAAGAAAGAATCATGTGATCTTGTGGTTTTTGTTGAATCAATCAATACCAATAATCTTTGAACCTTCTAGTCTCTGGTTATCTAAGAGATTGAGGTCGTAGACTTGGTCTTTCAAACCGGTTAGAGTCGGTTTGTTCCTCAGACGTTTCACACAAGCAACCTGGAAGAGGGTTTGCATAAAAATTCTCTTCCAATTTTGCACTCACGCCTTTTTTACCTGGCTGTCTTAGATATGGAGCTCCTACTCTCTTCCGATGTATTCTCTTTACTTCAGACGAGAAATCTTCCCATGACATGACTCCTGCATCCATCTGATCAATCAATTCCACGAATCTTAGCCTGTTTAAAAAAAAAACCTTTAAAGTGTCAGTCTTGAAAATAGGTTTCTTTTTACGCAAGAAACAACAAACAAAAACGTTTACCTATCGGGATTAATGGTTTTTCTAAAACCTTCGAATCTCCGGTGACCTTGAACCGCTTTGGCCATGTTACCATCATAAGTATAAGCAAAAACGTCACTTTCCAGTGCTAAATTGTAATCAAGAGCAGCTAATCTGTTCTGGTAAGGTTTAATAGTGGAAAGCTCTTCCTCTGTAGCTAATGTTGAGTGAGTGAACACGTTTGGGAAGTCTTTATGGAACTCAATCATACTGTTCTGTCCATAGATCTCTCCAGCAACAATGTAGATCTTTGTGGTCGAAGGAAACCCCATTGCCTTGAGGAATACGGAAGCTTCACGTGGCGTCATAGGGCAACTACCTTGAAGACGACGTTCTGTACCATTGATGACTTTTTCTTTCCAATGAGGAATACTATATCTCATTTTCTCAAGGTCATTCGATTCGTCCATAGTTAGACTGTGATTGCATCCAGTAAAAGCCAACATATCTTTCTCGTATCTGTAAGAATTAATATATTTATTGATTAGTGGAAACATTCGTTTAGAGAGTGAAGGGAAGAAGTAAATTGTTGTAGTTTGCTTGTACCGCAAGTGAAGAGCGAGGTAGGGTTCGTTGTTTTCTCTAAGTCTTGAAGAGAGAATTTTGCTTAGATTCTCTATATTTTCATTGTAACGAAGAGCTTCATAGTTTGCACGACATCTAAGGCGTTGGATTGAAGGAGGTGGACTATTATTAGCTAGACGAGAATCAGTGTGATTGAATACAATAACTTTATGCTTCTTTAGTTGTTTGCCGATTGATCTGTAATAACTCGACTAAAACACAATCAAACCATCAAAGACAGAGTTAAGTTAAGTTCGTTGAATTACTCAATAGAAAAAAAACAGAGAAGCTGAGAGTTTACCTTAGCCCAGGACACAGGAGTCTTTTCAACAGGCTTGATCGAAGCAAACTCTTCAGGTAAATTATCGACAATCTCCACATCTTCTGCAAGTACTTTGATGAAATGTTTCCAATCGAAAATATCCTTAAATGTGCTGAAAAAAACAGAGTTTTAATTAGATAATGATGATGATGTTGAATTGATGATGATGGTTACTAGTACTACCTTGGATCACTCCAGAAAGATGAATGATCAAGAAATGGAAGAACAAGAGCTGCATTCATTAGTTTAGCGATTGCGACCATATCACATATCTGTAAAAAGCAAGTGATGTGAGAGTCTGATGAAATTGTATACCTAAAAAACTTAAAGAAGAAGAGACTTACACCAGTTCTCATCTGATTCAAACCACCATTGGAGTGTACAAGAAGGTAACCATTTGTTTGTTTGATTTGTCCTAAACCAAAAAACCGGTTATTAAGTCTGAATTGTTTTTGTTTGAAAATGAAGAGAAGAAATGGAAACTTACTTTGGTTTTTAGGACGACCTACACATTTCTGATATCTTCCACTATCTGGCTGATTCCAAATCTCTGGAATCTGTTTCAAACATTCGACCAAATTAATTACTATTGTTACGGGATTAGTTAAGAATAAATATTGGATTGGTTAGTAAACTGGAGTATTAAATAATTAAATTTAAACCCGAAAATAAATAATGAGAAGGAAGACCCAGGTTGACTTGTATTCTGAGAAAAATCAATTAAAGAATATATTTTTCTAACGAACTTTAGGAATATCATTATCTAAACTAATTTATTAGTAATAAGAAAATATAATAATTAAGGTCCTAAATTTCGTCGACAAAGAAAATTCTCTTGAGAAAAAGAGACGCGGAAACATATAGAAAAAATAACAACTTTAAATGATTTGGACAATAACAAAAAAAATTGAAGTTGACTAGAAAATGATCATACCGGGTTTCTCTGTGGAGCGAAGACTTGAAGAGAATTGGATGATTCTTCTTCCTCTATGATTTTCTCAATGGACTCTCTAGGATGCATCGATACGACAAATTCGTGTTTTTCCAAGTGTCGCCGTCGTCCGATGCCGCCGGAGAGAGAAATGATTAGAAAGAAAGTAACGACTAGGATTGCCATTAAACTCAGAAACAGACGGCCTAGATTCGTGGCTGATCTCATGTTCCTTGCCATAGCACCCGTCCATTTTGATTTATTCTCCGACATTAGCATCCAAACCAGCTTTATTTTCCGGAGAGATAGAAACCCGACTAGGAAATTATGGTTATGGTGTGATCCTCCGCCGGCGAGGCTACAGCTCGTGGCTTCTTCCTCGTCGTGGACGTAAACGACTGCGTTTCCTCCGGTTTTGACGTGGCAATGATCTTCTTGATAATCAGCCACGCGCCGTCTTGTATGTAATTGGCTGCTTGACGGATTCACCGGAACTCCGGCTGACATGTCGCCGGAAAAAATAATAATGGAGATTTATTAGAGCCCTTAAAACTTTTTAAGAGAAAAATTTGGAATGAATAAAAGGAGTCAATGAATGAATCTCCTTTAGTAAAATTCTTTTTTTATATAAGCGAGATCTCAGGCTAAGCAGACATTACAAATCTCTCTCTCATTTTCTATTTCCTCTCTTTTTCCTTCTCCCTTATATATATACCTGTGTCTACATGGACTATATATAAACCTCAAAAGTATATTTAATTATTTATTTATTTGAGTTTTATTTCTTTAATTCACATGTAAATTGTTTCTTTATTAATCATTAGTGTGCAAAAGTCCGTAATATGCTTATAGTATATCATCTATATTTCCGCATCCATATATTTATTTGTTTAGATACTTATATTTGTAAAAATATATTTTCTATTTTTCAGTAATTAACGACATGTTAAGAAAAAGAGTTTAGTTATTAGTTATGGTTCTCGTTGATAACGTCTAGATAAGTAGTTGCTAATTACGGATCTTTTATTTTTTTTCAGAATTATAATTTATCGATATCGTATTGGTTAGTTTTAATATTTATTGCAATTGCCTAACTAGTACTACTAACTAGTATTAGACACGTAGAATGTGGAAAGCTATACATGAATTTGGTTATTATTAAATTTGGCAATTTCGTATACTGTTTTATGTTCGATGTTGTTATTGGAATAAATACGCATAAGTCAATTGTCTGCACGTCTTCGATACATAATCATAATTAATTTCATAAAATTATCTCTTTAAATTTAAACATGCACTTCCTTTTTCAGCTAAAATCAGTTTTCATTGAAAGTGTTAAAATATCTAGATTCTATGAAATAACTGTGATAACTTATTGGTATTATATATTTTTTTCACCATTGGTATTATATTTATTAAGCTAAGTATGATATATATATATATATATATATATATATATATATATTAAAACAATAGTTGTATTTAATTACTAACAATTTAAATATTGCAAACTGAATAATACATAAAAAGGATAAATTGAAGTATTTAAAATAATTCCAAATTAATTATTGAATTTAGTGGGCTAAATTGATGAACTTTCTTTTCTAGATTTGAGTTCTTTAACTAAAACTCACTAGACTAACCTATGTAGAGAATAACTAATCCTATTAATAACATTATGAGTTAAAATAGCAAGTGGCTTTAACATGCAGTCAATTTTCCTTGTTTCTTCAAGTTAAAATCTTAAAAAGTAGTTTATACAAATTTAGCAACTAATTATTTTTGTTAATCTATTCATCAATCAGTTAATCCATCACATTATTTATCACACAATTATCTTTTCTTTTTGATTAGAAGTTTTAAGAAATATACGCTAACGATTACGTGTAGCTAATAATTAAATCGTTAAAAAAATTTAAATCACATGAACATCATAAACTTCCATAACTTATGCTAAAATTATTTGATGTTAAACATAGTAATGATTTGTTTATCTTAAAAGAAAAGATAACGTTAACAAGTTATATATATGTTCGCCCCTAAACAAATAAATTAATTGAAATGGTGCAAAATATGCAGAAAGTATGGGTTTGGGTGTGGCAAATTACATGTGAAGCGATATAAAACTAATTAAGAAAAAATAGCTTTGATGTGAATAATAAACATTAAATGTGAAAAAGCGTTAAGGATAAATTCGACCGTTCCTCGATTCCGTAAATTTATTTGTCCTCATCCTATGTCTTTTACTTTGGTTAATAACTTGATATGATACCCATGCTTAATAAACATCAAATACTACTATACAAAAACTAAATTATTTCATATACGATTTTGTTATTCTTTTTTTACAAACTAATGTTTTTGGTAGACAAATTTTTCTTTTTCCATCGTGATAGTGGATGCTTAGTCCATGTTTTACTTTAGTTTTGTTTTGAAGTTTCCATTGAAGAACATTTTTATAGTGAGACTAAATTTGATATAAAATAGTAGGGGTGGGAATCGGTTCGGTTCGGTTCGGAACGGGTCGGAAATTTCGGTTTTCGGTTATTTCGGTTTTTAGGATTGTGTTCCGAATTGAACCGAATAAAATTTCGGTTCGGTTCNTTCGGTTCAGTTTTTTTTTTGAAATTCGGTTTATTTGGTTAATTTTCGGTTAATTT
>OVAV01002459.1:0-11194 GCA_900406375.1 Iberis amara
AATCCAGAGATCATTGTATTGTAGGTTATAACATCAGGTTGTACTCCTTTTAAGCTCAGGCTGCAAAACAAATCCCATCCATCTTCAATCTTACCAGCTTTACACATCCCTTTGATAATAATATTATATGTGAATATATCAAGTTCCATTTCACTCTTTTGCATATCTTCGAATATGACCAGTGCTTTCTCTAGCCTTCCGTTATTACAAAATCCATCTAACAAAATGTTGTATGTNCAATCCATTTATGAGAGTAGTATATGTCACTTCATTTGGCAGATAACCCTTGCTAACCATCAAATCAAACATCTGCATGGCCTCTTCTAATCGACCTTGCATACAAAACCCATTGATCAATGAGCTATAAGTAATAGTATTAGGATCTATAGACCTAAGGATCATCTCCTCATACAATTTTTTAGCCTCTGAGAGTTTTCCTTCTTTCACAAATGCATCAATCAATGAACTGAAAGTGACAACGTTGGGGTTGATTTTCTTCTCGATCATATCGCTTAATAGTGGAGAGGCATCACTCCACCTTCCGTAATTACAAAGGCAACTTATGAGGGAGCTATACGTAATAACGTTTGGCCAAATTCCTTTCTTCTCCATTTCATTAAATAGGTGGAGTGCATCATTCACGTCCATGTATTTGCAAAGACCATCAATGATGGTATTGTAGGTTAAGACATCAGGCTTACTTTCCCCTTCCTCCATATCCTTGAGAACTTTTAAAGCCAAATCAATATCTCCTCTCTTACACAATCCATTGACAACCACGTTATAAGTAACTACATTTGGTAGACAGCCTTTACTCACCATTAGATCAACTAAACCCATTGCTTCTGAGACTTTATTGTGGAGGAAAAGCCCATGCATTAGTGTTGTAAATGTGACGGTATTAGGTTTATATCCCATTTCCACCATTTGGTCCACCAGAGCCACAGCATCAGATATCCTCTTACCATGACAGAAATCGTTGAGCAGCGAAGAAAGTGTGACAATGCTAGGCTCATGACCGAGTTTCATCATCTTACCAAGCATAGCTAAAGCAAAAGAGAGTTGAGAACGGCGGCAAAAGCAATTTATGAAAATGCTGTAAGTGTAGAGATTATGCGGAATTCTCAGCTTCTGCATCTGCTCCCCGAGAGAGATAACCACATCATACTTCTTCATCTTAGCAATGGCACTTAACAATCTACTGAAATCAACAATCGAAGGCAAAGGACGAGACTCTACCATTTCACTGAACATCTCAATAGCATCATCCAACTTGATATAACGTAGAGATCCATCTCTTAACTTCTCTTGTAATCGAAACTGGAACTAGATAAAGCTCGTTCCCGGCAAGGAGAAGCATTTCTTAACTTTTCTCTGTAATTAGACAAAGCTCGTCCCCAACAAGGAGCAGTTACTGTAACCAATCTAATCATCTTACCAATTCTGCTTCCAAACAGTTCTGCAAAAAGCATCAAGAATCACGTTACGAACAAACTTCGATCAAATTCCAAGCATACCTTGGAGAAGCAGAAAAGTCCAAACTAGATAAACCCAATCAACAACATAAACCCTAAATATCAGGTATTGGAACCAGAGAAAGCTCTTTCCCAGCAAAGAGAAGGATTACCTTTTTGCAGAGAGAAACTCTATTGGCCGTAATTGAATCGGAAACTCCAAATCTTCTCGCAGATGGATTGTATTTTCTTGCTCAAGCTCTTAACAAATAGCTCTGCAAAATTCAATAAAAATCATAATTCGCATGAAGAGTGTTTGTTCGAGAGAGAGACTCACAAAGAGAGTGTGACAAGATTTCAATCGAATCAAATTGAAACATTAAAACTACATTTATGAAATCTTTTAATTTTTGTTAAGGAGCTTCAGTATGCGATCACTTTACTCATATGAATAACCCATCTGAATACCTGTGTGGGATTTTTTTTTTTTTTTTTATATATTTTTATTATTAAAAATTATTATCATAATTGCAGTTTAAAAGTTAGTGTATTTCAATTTTGAGAATTTCTTGAAATACTACTAAAAATGTTCGAATTTTAAAAATATAACACATTCTCAAAAAGTTTCAAAAATATCATTAAATTATTTTTTCCAAAAATACTACAAAAATAAAAAGTGAAGTTTAAGCGTTTAGAATTTAAATTTTTTATTTTAGGTTCACTAATTAGAATTTAAAATTTAGTTTGAAGGGGGTGATTTTGGTTTTGGACGTTTAGGGTTTAAATTTGAAGTTTTAAAGTTAATTTAAATTTGTGGTAATTTTGGAACAAAAAACATTTTTTTGATATTTTTGAAAAAAATTGTGGTATTTGTGATATTTTTTTGGAAAGAGTGTGTGTTATTTTTAGAATATATCTAATTTTTGTGATATTTTTGAGAATTTCCTTCCATTTTTTTTATACGTTACTTTTATTATTTTGATGTTGTAAATTTTATTTATAAGAAAAAAAAAAAAATTGTTTTGGTGTTTTCCTGCTATTTGATTGTTTTTTGTTCAAATCATTATTTGATTTTCTTTCTACAAGTATTTGAGTTTTTCTTTTTTTGAAGAATTCCTTGAAATATAACAAAAAAATTCAAATTTCATATATATCACATATTCTCAAAAATTTGAAAAATATCATTAAATCGAATTTTCCAAAATAACCAACATAAAAAGGTGAATTTTAAAAGTTTATTTGAGTTCACTAAATAGAGAGTTTAGGGTTTTTGGATTTGGTTTTGGATGTTTAAGATTTTAATTTGAAGTTTTAGAGTTTTCTTAAATTTGTGGTATTTTTTTATTAAAAAAAATTTTGTGATATTTTTAGAAAATTGTGCTATTTTTGAAACAAATTACAAATATATGATATTTTTAAAATATACCTAATTTTTGTAGTATTTTTGACAATTTTCCTACTTTTATGTTTTTAATATAATATTTTATTTTTTTCTTTTGGTGTTCCGGGGGAAAAAATATTACTTTTTTGTTGTAATTGAGTTTTTCAAATTAGATAGAAAAAGTGTTCTATCTTTTTGCACCCCGAAATGTTCTCTATTTTCTCTTTTTTGGTATGCATTACTATAATCGTAATAACTATTTGACAACATATATCTTATTTTAAAAGATACGGTACTTTTCTCTCCTCTTCTTTCTCTCCCATCTTTTTTGCTTGTAGATCGGAGCTTGAGAATAAGTGTCCATAAACTTTAAGTGTTGCAGAGACTCTCTCTCGGGTAAAGTTTTTCATTTACTCTCATGTGTAATCGGTTTTGATCTAAGATAAAGATTGAACCGAGTTTTATTAAGCTTGTTTAGAATTAGATTTCGGTTTAGTTTAAATCAGCTTATAAATAGGTGGGAAAAGAGTAAAGTAAGAGAGTCTTTTTCTTCTTTATCGTTGAAGGAGAAAGTGAGAGAGAGTAAGAGAGAATTTGTAACATAAACTTTGGCTCAGGTTTGAGTCAGTATAGTGGATTCCGGATCATCTCCGGCGAGACGTAGGGATTCATCCCGAACTCGTAAAATCGTGTGTGTTCTCTTTAATCTTGCATTTCTTTCGTTTACTCAATCTTGAAATCGGAGCTCAAGAAGTTGGATTGAGGTCTCAATTCATATTGAAATCGCACAAATTGGTATCAGAGCCAAGGTTAGGCTAAGAAGAGAAGACCGATTCGCAGTTGAATGAGCTTCAATCAAGAAATCGACATGACTGGAACAAGAGTAAAAGTCGAAAGATTTGATGGAACATGAGATTTATCGTTGTGGAAACGAAGAATGTATGCACATTTAAGCGTTCTTGGACTCAAAGACGTGCTTACAGAGAAAGTTGTTACTACAGTAAAAGACGATGATAAATAGGAAGAAGATCCAGAAAAGATCAAGAAGCTGATTGAAGCCAAAGAAGCTAGGATGGACCGATGTGAGAAGGCAATGAATCTCATCCTACTGAATGTAGGAGATCATGTCCTCAAGAAGATTGAGAAATGTAAAACCGCAGCAGAGACTTGGTCAACTTTAGGAAGATTGTACATGTCTAAGTCACTGCCTAACAGAGTACACTCTCAACTCAGGCTCAATTCGTTCAAGATGCAGAACAACATGTCGATAGATGAGAATATAGATGATTTTTTGAAGCTGATTGGTAACTTAAGCCATCTATCTATCGAAGTTGCAGAAGAGGTTCAAGCCATTTTGTTGCTTAATGTTCTTCCTGCAAAGTATGACCAGTTGAAAGAGACATCGAAGTACAGTAGGGAAGCAATCAAGATGGAGGATGTAGCTAGTGCAGCAAGATCCAAAGAGAAGGAGTTCAAGGATACAACAGGCTCTAAAGGAACAACATCAGAAGGTTACTTTGTGAGAGGCAGATCAGAAAACAAAGGCTCTCAAGGCAATAAGAACAAGAATAAGAGCAGATCAAAGTCAAGAGACGGCAAGAAGGTGTGTTGGATATGTGGACATGAGGGACACTACAAAAAGCAATGCTATAAATGGTTGGAAAGAAACAAGAACAAAACCCAATCAAATGATAAATGTGAGTCTCATGCCAAAGATGATGCAAATGACCTTGTAGGTCTAGTAGCATCAGAAGTAAACCTGTCTCAAGAAAAGATAGATGAAAATGAGTGGGTATTAGACACAACCTGCTCTTTTCACATGACACCTAGGAAGGAGCTCTTGCTGAGCTTAAATGAGGCAGTAACAGGCAAAGTGAGAATGGCAAACAACACATACTCAAGTGTAAAAGGAATTAGCTCCATCGGATTTAAAAATCTTGATGGAACCACTTTTGTTCTTAATGAAGTCAGGTACATGCCTGAAGTAACCAAAAACTTGATATCATTAGGAACATTAGAAAGAAAAGGGTGTGATTTTCATGGTGGAAATGGAAAGCTCAGAGTGGTAAAAGGGTGTATGGTTATCATGAAGGGTGAAAGAGTTGAGGATGATTCAATTTACATACTACAAGGTTCAGCCATGATTTCAGGTAATTGTGCATCAAATCACTCAGAAGAAGCAACTAATACACAACAACAAGACATCACAAAACTCTGGCATAGCAGATTGGGACACCCATGACAAAAGAGCATGGACCTACTACAAAAGAAAGGATGTCTTGGATCAGATAAAATCACATAATTAAAATTATGTGAAGATTGTGTTGTAGGAAAGGCACACAAGGTTTCATTTGAACCAACAAAACATGTCACAAAGGAGAAACTGGATTATGTGCATTGAGACTTATGGGGATCACCAAATGTTCCCTTAAGCCTAACTAAATGCCAATACTTTGTCTCATTTACAGATGATATGTCAAGAAAAGTGTGGATATACTTTATCAAGACCAAGGATGAAGCTTTTGACAAGTTTGTAGAGTGGAAAAAGATGGTGGAAGTTCAAACAGATAGGAAAGTAAAGAAGCTTAGAACAGATAATGGGCTGGAGTTTTGCAATACAAGGTTTGACAGTTTCTGTAAAGCTGAAGGTGTGGTAAGGCACAAAACCTACACCTATATTCCGCAGCAGAATGGAGTAGCAGAAAGGCTAAACATGACTATCATGAATAAAGTAAGAGCAATGTTGAATGAGAGTGGTTTAGGACAAGAGTTTTGGGCAGAGACAGCCTCAACCGTGTGATAAATAGAACACCCTCATCAGCCATAAAGTTTAAAATACCATAAGAAGTTTGGACTTCAGCAACATCAGACTTAAGCAAGCTAAGAAGATTTGGATGCATTGTATTCTCTTACACAGATGAAGGGAAGCTCAACCCAAGAGCTACAAAGGGAATCTTCTTAGGGTATCTAGAAGGAGTAAAAGGCTACAGAGTGTGGCCTCTGGAGGATCAAAGATGCATCATAAGCCGTAATGTGATATTCACAGAGGATGTCACTTACAAAGACTACAAGAAACGGGTATCAGTAAATAAAAGTGTAAGTCCTACTAACAAGTTTATTAGTGTGGATGTTGCAGGCTCAATAAATAATGCAGGAAATATGATTCAAGGTGGAGCCATTGGGGATACTTCAGAAAATGAGCATATTGAACAACACTCCGAAGGGAACACAGAGGAACCAGGAGACATAGATACCTATCAACTGGCCAGAGACAGGACAAGACGCCAAATAAAACCACCACCAAGGTATGATGATTATGAATCGTATGATACTTATGATGATGAGATTGCAGGGTATGCATACAATACTACAGAAGATGGTGGAAGGCTGGAACCAACAAGTTACAAAGAAGCTATGCAAGATCCTGACAAGGATAAGTGGAAAAAGGCAACAAATGAAGAAATGTTATCTCTGACCAAGAATAAAACATGGATGCTAGTTGACAGGGATCACAGACAAAGACCAATTGGGTGTAAATGGATATTCAAAAGGAAACCAAGTTTAACAGATGAAGAAGGTCCCAGATTTAAAGCCAGGTTAGTGGCAAAAGGTTACACATAGAAGGAGGGAATAGATAATAGGGAAATTTTTGCACCAATGGTCAAACTTGTCTCTATAAGGTCCATTCTTTCAGTAATCACTCATTTTGACATCGAGTTACATCAACTTGATGTCAAGACAGCATTTCTACATGGATTTCTTGATGAAAAGATTATGATGGAACAACCAGAAGGATACATTGACATAAAGAATCTAGATAAAGTGTGCTTACTGAAAAGTTCTCTATATGGACTTAAACAGTCTCCTAGGCAGTGGAATGCAAGGTTTAATGATTTCATGGTATCAAAAGGATACAAGAGAAGTAATTTTGACAGTTGTGTCTACTTCAAAAAAAGAAGAAAGAGCCAATGTATCTTCTTGTTATTATATGTGGATGACATATTGATAGCATCAAAAGATAGGCAGCAAGTTGAAGACTTCAAGACATTATTGAGTTCGGAGTTTGAAATGAAAGATTTAGGGGAAGCAAAGAAAATTTTGGGGATGGTCATCACGAAAGACAGAAGCAGAGGAAGTTTAACAATATCACAAGCTAATTATCTGCAGAAGGTGTTAGGGAATTTTAACATGGACCAGGCCAAGCCAGTATCAACTCCTATGGGTATACATTTCAAGCTCAAGTCAGCAACATAACAACAATTAGAGGATCAGTTTGAAGCAATGCAAAGTGTACCATATCAGAATGCAGTGGGAAGCTTAATGTACTCTATGATAGGCACACGACCAGACATAGCTTATGTTGTATGATTAGTGTGTAAGTATATGAGTAAGCCAATTAAGGAACATTGGCAAGCTGTCAAGTGGGTTTTGAGATACATCAAAGGTTCGTTGCAGGTGAAGCTGAGTTATAAACAAGCTTGAGATTTCATCATCCAGGGATACTGTGATTCTGACTTTGCAGGGGACAATGACAAGAGAAAATCTACAACATGTATGGTCTTCAGAGTTGGAGGTAATCCAGTCAGTTGGAAATATAGTCTACAGAGGATTGTGGCTATATCAACAACAGAGGCAGAGTATGTGGCAATGACTGAATCTGCTAAAGAAGCTGTGTGGCTCAAGAGATTTATGGAGGAACTGGGATTCATTCAAGAATCAGTGAGTATACCCTGTGATTCTCAGAGTGCAATAGCTTTAGCTAAGAATGTTGTGTACCATGATAGAACAAAGCATATGGCAGTAAAGTTTAACTTCATAAGAGAGCTAGTATCAGAAGGAAGCATAAGGATAGTCAAGATAGCTACAGAGTGTAACCCTGCAGATATACTCACGAAGGTCCTACCAGTGAGTAAATTCAGAGATGCACTAAGTTTTCTAAGGATTAAAGAAGAGTGAAGCTCAAAGGAGCTTAAGTTATAAGGTTGTGTGGAGTTTTTTGCACAGGTTGAGTGTAATGTTTTCACATGTGTTTCTGGTTCGGGTTTTGACCAGGAGTTTGAGTGGTTTAGCTCAATGAATCCGGAGGTGGGAATCCATGGTGATTGAAGCTTATCAGGCTTGATCAAGAGTTTAAGGACAAAGTGGAGATTTGAAGAATAAGTGTCCATAAACTCTAAGTATTGCAGAGACTCTCTCTCGTGTAGAGTTTTTCATTTAATCTCATGTGTAATCGGTTTTGATCTAAGATAAAGATTGAACCGAGTTTTATTAAGCTGGTTTAGGATTAGATTTCGGTTTAGTTTAAGTCAGCTTATAAATAGGTGGGAAAAAAGTAAAGTAAGAGAGTTTTCTTCTTTTTTATCGTTGAAGGAGAAAGTGAGAGAGAGGAAGAGAGAATTTGTAACAGAAACTTTGGCTCAAGTTTGAGTCGGTATAGTGGATTCCGGATCACCTCCGGCGAGACATAGGGATTCGTCCCAAACTCGTAAAATCGTGTGTGTGTTCTTTAATCTTGCACTTTCTTTCGTTAACTCAATCTTGGAATCGGAGCTCAAGAAGTTGGATTGAGGTTTCAATTCAGATTGAAATCGCACATAGTCCGACGAGCTTGAAAATGCGAGACCAACCCACCAACATCCAAACCATAACTCTCCGCTCCGCGATCTTCGGGCTCGCGGGTGAATCCAGCACCATCGAGCTCTCCCATGCAATTTTTCCCATCGTTGTTCCAAAGATGCACATGCCTTCTTCTCCAAATTCACTAGGACATCGAAGCATGTGAAATTGAGCCCAAGGTACATGGGTCCTTACAAAGTTATTGGAAGAGTTGGGACAGTCGCATACAAACTGGATTTACCACAAGAAATGGAAGCATTCCATAATGTGTTCCATGTGTCCCAACTAGCTTAGCTGATGATGGATGTCCCAATCTTTGATGCCACAACTGACTATTAACTACCACAGAAGCACATAATTTTTCTTCAGGAATGGATGTAGAAGGGGATTCACTATGAAGAATGTATAGATTTTGGAACAGCTTACCCCTCCCAATCATCAAGCCCTAAGAAAGTTCATGTATAAAGCAACCAAAGGAATAAAAGTGAGCACCACAATTCAATGTTTGAGTTATGCTACTAATGCTAATCAAATTGAAGAAAAATCTGGAACATGCAAGACATTGTATAAAATCAAAGAAGAGGAAATAGGAATTGTGCCAGTATATGTGATTGGCACTCTAGTACCTTCAGTCTGGTTTGAAGCATTTCCATTATTTGCAAAGACATTAGCAATGGCATTGTTATTCTGATAAGTAGACTGCATTTGTTGTCCTTGTTGTGGTCTCATTTGATTTTTGTTGAACTTATAACCAGGTGGATATACATGGACCTTAAAACACTTTTGTATAGTGTGTCCTGTCTTACCACAATGAGTACAGATTGGCTTGGCCATAACCTTGTTACTTTGATAAGCTGCAACAAGAGCTGAATTATCAGACTGATTCTCAACATTATTTGCAACTGAAACAGAAGCTTGAAATGCAACATTGTTTGCAACAGGTTTTATCATTCTTTGCCTTTCATCCTGTATAACAATATTAAATGCTTCCTCAATAGATGGAATAGGTTTGAGCATTAGAATGTGCCTTCTTGTGTTCTCAAATGACTCATTTAGACCCATTAGAAACTTTGTGACACGGCTACGTTGCTGCAAAACCTCCCATTTTGCTGCTGCATCACATTCACATCGACCACAAGTGCAAACAGGAAGATCTACATAATTCCTATACTCTTCCCAAAGAGTGACAAGCTCAGTATAATATGTTGAAACATCTAAAGATCCCTGTTCAATCTTGCTTAATTTCTGTTCTATATCGTAGATCCTAGGAGCATCATCTTGCTTAAACCTAGCTAAGAGATTGTTCCATATACCTTCTGATGTGGAGATAAAAAGTAAGCTCTGGCCTATCTATCTTTGAGACTGAATTCATAAGCCATGTCGCTACAATGTCATTGCATCTTGACCATGCGCCTGAGTCTTGATGTCCTGAAACAGGTTTGGGAAATGAACCATCAATAAACCTCACTTTATTGTGCACATTAAGTGCCATATGAACTGAACGTCTCCAAGAGTGAAAATCACTAGCAGTAGCTAGTTTATCTGATACAAGAACTAAGCCTGCGTGATCACTACTATGAAGGTAATACGGATTATCATATAGATCCGTCGGATTACAATTTTGCGTCGGAACAATGTTATCTGTGTTTTCTGGGTTTGCAGTCGCCATTCACACAGAAATCAAAGAAATCAGGAAGAAAATGTGAAGTAATAGAACAAGATTGCAATTACTAAGGTCAAATTAAAGAAAGAAAGAAAAACAGAATCGAGATACAGTAAATCATAACTAGATGTAACTCTGCGAAAATGGAAATGAGCATCGCAATCAGAATCGAACTCATATGGAGATTGAACAATGAACAACTCATGATTTTGTTGAATCGGCGAAGAATCGAAGATGCGGAAGCTATTGATTTCACTCTGATACCATGTTAAGACTCAGATTCAACCAAAAAAGAGCTCAAAAGAAAGATTCATTATGTTCAAAATGTTTGTTACAATGAGAGTTCTTTACTCTATATACAAGATGATTAAGCTTTGTTAATGACCATTAGAGAGACTAACAACCATAACTAACCAAACCAACTAAACCATACGAAACCAAAAGTAAACCGAAACTCTAATAATATCATTTAATGGAGATGCAGAGTATGGTCCAGCTACTGATTTCATGAGCAAATCAGGAGCTCTTGAATTGAGTCGTGATAACATTCCTTACTCACATGGTGATGGTCAAGCTCTTTTCATAAATCCAATCTCTTTCAAATCAAACTCTACTTCTTCTTCTGTTTACTCTTTCAAAACTTCCTTTGTTTTCACCATCACTCCTCACAAGTCAAATCCAAAACCTGGTCATGGTCTTGCCTTCATTGTCGTACCCACTAACAAAAACGACGACGTTTCCGGTTTAGGTTACCTCAGTCTAGTAAACAGGAGAAACAATGGCAATCCCAAGAACCATCTCTTTGCTGTTGAATTGATGTCTTTCAAGACAAATCTATAGGTGACAGTAACGATAATCATGTCGGAATCAACATTAATCCGGTTAAATCAACGGTTTCTAAGAAAGCCGGTTATTGGATTCAATCCAAAATCGGAGGACAAAACCGGTGGTTGTTCAAGGAATTGAAGCTGAGCAGTGGAAATGGAATCACTGTTTGGATCGAGTACGAGAACTCTAAGGTTACTGTTATGATTGGACCGTGTTGAATCTAAGGTGCGACGACCTTTAGATTTGAGTTTT
>OVAV01002460.1:0-11193 GCA_900406375.1 Iberis amara
GGTAAATCAGTAATCACATGGTCCGATAATGGTGTCTTGAGTAACCATCGATCAGTCCAAAACCTTATTGATCTACCATCACCCATCACAAAACTCAACCTTGGGAGCACTACTTTGCTCAATCCTCCTGCTACACCTCTCCATAGTGGTGACCATGTACTTCTTGACCGTCCCAAAGCAACTGAGGCACTATCATACAACTTGTATTTGCTGCGTAAAATGCGAGCCCAAAGACTCGACGAGTTCAATAACAACCGCCACCCCACTTTAGACAATAGCGCCAGGTTCATATCTTGAGACTTTCGTATACCTAAACCCCCTTCCGTATTTGGAGAACAAACTCTATCCCAGGCAATAAGGTGCTGCGTTTTCTTATCATCGGAGCTACCCCATATGAAATCACGGGAAACTCTATCCAACCGAGATAAAGTTGAGCTTGGTAGAGCTACCGAGCTCATTGTGTGTACCGGAATCGATGATAAAACTGCTTTCGTAAGTGTCACTCTACCAGCCAAGCTAAGCATCCTCCCCTTCCAACCTGACAAGCGAGACGCTACATTCTCCTCTAGCTCTCTGAAAGTATCTTTGTTGATTCGTTTATGTAAAACTGGTAATCCCAAATACTTTCCCAAATCCCGGGTGACCTGATTACCGCTATCCATACTGATCAACTCCTCAAGCTCACGATTCACATTACTTGAAAAGAAAATCTTAGATTTCTCTAGGCTCACCTTCTGACCTGATGCTAAGCAAAACTGCTCAAGCACATTACGGATCACTTCCACCTGCGAGACTGATGCTTCTGCGAACAAAATTAGATCATCAGCAAAGCAAATATGAGATAACAGCGGGCCTCCCCTAGACAATCTTATTGGTTTCCAACATTTCGCAGCGATAGCTCGCTCAATCAAGTGACACAATCTCTCAAGACAAAGTACAAACAAGTAAGGGGATAGAGGATCTCCCTGACGAAGTCCTCGGGCCGGTTTGAAGGAGGTTGTTTTTTCCCCATTCCACAACACATTCATAGAAGCACCCGTAACACTACTCATTATCCACGAAACCCATTTCGCTGGTAAATTGGCAGCTACAAGAGTATCCTCTAAAAAATCCCATCTGATCCGATCATAGGCTTTCTCTAGGTCAAGCTTCAACAACATCCAACCCTTCTGTCCTTTTTTACGACGCATAGAATGCACTGCTTCTTGCACTACAACAATATTATTTGTACTCAAGCGTCCCGGTATAAAACTAGACTGTGCCGGACCTATAAGTGTAGTCATAATCTTCTGAAGTCGCAACATCATCATCTTTGTAATTATCTTAAACAGCACGTTACAAAGACTAATCGGCCTGAACTGTGTAATTCTCTCTGGTTTCGCCACCTTCCCGATTAAAACAACTAGCGCATCATTTAAACCAGTAGGCATTACACCTGTCTCAAAAAAATTCAAAACATACTTCGTCACAGAGGATCCCACAATATCCCAGCAATCCTGATAGAATACAGGCTGAAAACCATCAGGTCCCGGAGCCTTAAAGCGACCCATACTTCGCATAGCTTTCTCTACTTCTCCCACAACAAAAGGCTTGTTTAAGCTTATCATATCTTCGGCCGATATAGCATCAAACCCCGTATGAGATAGCTTGACTATCCCGACAGCCACATCCTCAAGACTATAGAGCCGTCGATAATAGTCCACTATCAATCGCTCCAATTCCCCCTTATCCGAGACCCAACAGTTGTCATCATTCTTCAACATATCAATCGTGTTCCTTCTTCTACGGTTAATTGTTGATGTGTGAAAAAACGTCGTATTACGATCACCAAACGCAACCCACTTCTCCCTTGACTTTTGAAACCAAAGCATCTCTTCTTGTTCCATAAGTAAGCTCAACTCCCTCTCAAGATCCAAATCCCGTTGTATTGAGACATCAGTTGGTGTTAAGTCAAGCTCACCTTGCACTTCCTTAATATCTTGTAGTAACTTCTCTTTGCGCTTCGAAATGTCACCAAAAACATGTTTATTCCATTTACGCAGAACAGTTTGCAGAACACACAAGGCTGACGGAGGAGGTAAATTGTTATCCCATGACGTTCCAACCAGCTCCTTAAAACCGACATGTGATAACCATGCCGCTTCGAACCTGAATGGTCTTCGATATGGATCTTGAGCCACTACCGGCCGCAACTGAAGATAGAGTGGAGTATGATCTGAAGCAATAAAGGGTAGGTGAGTAACCGTTGCTTCTTGAAACTTAATGCGTGCTTGACCGCAACAGAAAACACGGTCCAGTCTTTTCGCCATATACGTATTCTCCGTTCGACCCCGACGCCAAGTATATCTACCTCCAATAAAACCCATATCCAACAGCAACGAATCACTAACCCATTCACCAAAAGCTAATGAATCCGCTGATAACGTACCGCTCCCGCCCGTTCTCTCATCAACCCGTAAGATAGAATTAAAATCCCCACCAACTATTACCGGGTCATTTAAACTATTAAGCAATTCCTTCAGTTCCCGCCACAAGCCACTTCTCCGACTAACTGTAGGTGCAGCATACACAACAACAAGATGTAATATCTCATTACCCGTCTTGATTTGTGCATGAATATACTGATTGGTCGAGCCTATAATCACCACCTCGCCAACCTCCGTTCTCCACAGTAGCCACAAACCTCCACTTTGACCTACTGCATCTACACGGAAAGAGTTATCAAACCCTAAACCCTGACATATCCGTCTAGCACGATCACCTCCAACATGCGTTTCAAAAATTGCCAATACATCAGTCTTGAATTTCTTCAAGATATAACGGATTGACCTTCTAAAGTTGGGTTTATTCGCCCCCCGGCAATTCCATAATAAGCAATTCATTAATAAGACTAATGAAAAAAAAGACCGAACTACCGGGGAGTACCCCTATGCTTGTACAGGTTCGATCCCATTAACGGGATCCATCTGTATCTCATTAATAGTGACCAAGGTATCATTTGATCCACTAGTCGCATTAGCTCCTGGTGGATCAATAACCATCACCTCATCACATGTACCAACATTCTTGTCACTACCACTTGAAAACGCTCCCCCTTCCCTACCGAGTGTAACGCTTTCAACCCGTAACCTTTTCCCAGTTATTGAAAAATCAACTTCCCCTCTCGTAGGACCAAAAACTAAACCGCGACCTGGTTTATTTAGAAACACCTTGGCCTCACCCGACTCTCCACTCTTCTTCTGACCTGACATCTTAGCCTTCATCCCATTCTTAACACCTTGTCTCTCTTTGCCATTATTCGTTACACCCTTAGTAAACATCGGTTTTGTACTCCCATTAGCTTGGAACACCTTTGGCCCATATTCATTCTCCTTATTGTCCCCTGGCTTCATAATCACATCTCCCATTGTAGCGTTTTCCAGATTCTTATCCAACCTTGCGTAGCGGTTTGACGTTAAAGGGGAATTAGTGTCTTGATNTATATTCATTCTCCTTATTGTCCCCTGGCTTCATAATCACATCTCCCATTGTAGCGTTCTCCAGATTCTTATCCAACATTGCGTAGCGGTTTGACGTTAAAGGGGAATTAGTGTCTTGATTGCTCACTGCCATCTCCTTACTTGCCAACGAAGCCACATAAGCTTTATCTTGAGCTTGGTTACGGGTACTCTTAGCTCCCCCAGCATCCGATCTACCTCCCTGCCTACGTACCACCGTGAAACCATCATCTCCCAACTCAGCCACACGCACAACCTCCTTAACCTTCGATACCCCTACCTCAGTTCCTTTCTCTATCGTTCCCCGAGAACAAGCTGAAATCACATGTCCATAAATACCACATCGAGGACAAATATTCGAAAGCCCTTCATAAGATACAAAATATCGATCCCCATTAATCATCACCGTACCAACCAATGGTTCCCTCAGATTGACTTCTACACATACCCGCGCATACCGAGCTCTATCAACCTGCAACGTTGTTAAATCCACTTTCACCGGATTACCAATACCTCTTGCTATCATCTTTAAAATCGCTTTGTGATAGAGAGTCACCGGGATGTTCATCAAACGCACCCAAACCGGAGTAGTAACAATCTCGTCACTAAGCGGATCAAAGTCTGGTCTCCAACTCTGCACCAACAAATAGCTCCCAAACATCCTCCAAGGTCCTTCTGTTAAATTAGTAATAAATATTTTTTCTACGTATGTCAAGATTTAAATTTAAAATTCAGACATATATTACATAATTTATTTTCTTGATAAAAAATTCACACCAAATACAAAAATAAGTAGTGGACTAAGAAGGTAATATAAATATACAAAAATAATAAATTATAATAGCAAAAACTCTTAATTATAGACATCTAATTTAAAAATTTTATTTTGGTTAATTCAATTTTTTGGTTAAAATCATTAAACATATAAAATGTAACAAAATACTATAATATTTTCTATTAGTGAAATTTAAATGTAATAATGTAATTCACAGCATAAATTTTTTGTGTCACATTCATCTTTGAACCATAACAGACATAACATAAGCAAAAATATAGTAAATATTTTTATTTTATAATAATTTAAAATTTAATTTAATTTGTGAACTTGATAATAAATTTAAATTTAGAAACTTTAACATGATAAAAATTGAATATAGTTTAAATGTGTAATGATTAAAAATTCCAGTTTATAGTATTTCTAATGCTATAAATTAGATATAATCATATAAATTATATCATAGATTTAAATTTAAACTATCAAAACATATTTTTAAAAAGTCAAACAATAATATTTTATATAAATATTTTATTATTAAATTTATTATGTGCTATGTATAGACATCATCTATCATCTAGATCTAGTTATATTTATACAACAAGTTCAATTATTCTTACGAGTGAACTTATTTGTACAGCTAAGAAAAAACACAAACCCGAGCATGAGTCGATAGTATAGCTAGAACTGAAATTTGGGCCTATAACGGGCTAGGCCGAAGATGACAACCTTCTGTCAAAGTCAGAGAATTTACTTTCGTAGCAGATCTGAAAATTGGTCTCACTCTCACCTGTGGAGCCATGGCAATGTGATCACAGGTTCTTTAAGCTAAACAAGAAGAGCCTAGCTTCATACATTTCTCGACCACTTTCAACAAAGTAGTAGATGGGATCTTCACAATCCGCGCCAGTCGGAGACGACGATGAAGACGAAGAAGAAGAAGAGGTAACAGATGCTGAAGAAGAAGAGGATAACAGCGGAACGAATATAACAGAGTTGGATAATCTTCTGGTAAAGAAAGTCCTCGAGCAAGAGCCTGAAATGTTACCATGCCACGCTTCTGCTTCGCCTCTTTCTCCTCAGCTATCATCTCTTGGAACCCCGCGGATTGGTCCATCGATTAAGGTCTGGGATCCTTACAACGTCCTCGCGCCTCCACCTCCACCTCATCCTATCTTCTCCCGAATCGCGTCTGCTGATGAAGGTCGCACCGTGACGGAGGTATATTTCATCAGCCATGGCGAGTGTGATCTCAATTTAAGGCCTGACCTGGTTGGTGGGAGATGTCACGTCGCTGCCCTTACCGCGAATGGTAAACGCCAAGCCAGAGCTCTTGCCGTTTTCTTAAAATCACAGGGAGTTCGATTCACTTCCGTCTACTCATCGCCTCTGGATCGATCTAGATCCATGGCCGTTTCGGTTTGTCAGGTAACCTTCTGAGTCTATTCTCTTAGATCTTAAGGCTGTGTGCTAGTTATACATTTTACACAGTCCTAATTAGTGTTAGATTCGAAGTTCATTTGGACAAATCTCTTGGAGACGAATTTGATAGAGTTGATTTGCTAATGCTGTATAAACTTTACCAACAGGAATCCACTGATATGCGATAGTAGAAATTATATTATGAAAGTAAATGATATTCAAGATTAAGATCCTCTAATGAAGAAATGAGTTTGAAGTGTTTACTGAATCAGACTTTTGTTATTTGCAGGAAATAAGTTTTCCAGATGAACACATACAATCCTCTGATGCTCTTATTGAGATGAGTCTTGGAGATTGGGAAGGTTGCAATCAATCAGAAGTTTATAATCCAGAAAGTTTGAGCTTGATTGAAAGATGCCAACCTGATTTCACAGCCCCATCTGGAGAATCACTCAGGCAAGTAGAATTCCGAATGGTTCAGTTTCTAAACGGAACAGTCTCAGGACTTGCAGAAAAGCTCAGGTCAGATTTTTCATCCACCACACATCATAATGAACCCCACGAACGTGAAGGTTCTTCACTTCCCTCAACAAACTGGGACTTGCTTCACAAGCATCGTCCAAGCCTTACAAGGAAAAAATCTGGTAAAAGCCGGCTTCAAGTGATGACCAATTACGAGCCTGATGAAGAAATATCCCCAAGGGAAGAAGTTAATCATAATGACATAAGTGATTCCTTATCCTTAGTCTCAAATTGCATTGGAGTTTTCGCACATTCTTTGCCTATAAAGTGTCTTCTGACCGGAATCCTCGGGTGCAGTCCTGTAATGATGCATAAGATCTGTATAGAAGACTCTTCAGTGACTTTGATACAACATTCGTGGAGGAATGGATGGCAGATCAAACGAATCAATGATACTGCTCATCTTAGATTGTTGTAGCCTATTTGTTTGTGAGCAAGGAAAAAAAAACGGAAGGTTTCACTAATTTTGATATTTTTTCCTTGGATTTGTTTTTTTTTTTTTTTAATTTGCAAGCAAAAACGAATTTTGATATTTAAGATGAAAATAGCCGAAAATAATTAACCGAGATTATGGAATGAATGAAGGTTCGGAATAAAAGAGCTTTGGTCGGCTCCGTCTTTCGTCTTCTCCACACAGAGAGATACAGAGACACACAAAAGCTAACGACTTTGTTCAACAGATATGTCGACAAAACAGATGTCTTCTCATGGAATTATGTCATTGCCGATCTCGCTCGTTGCGGAGATTCTGCTGAAGCTCTTCTCGCTTTTTCCTCACTGCGAAAGCTCTCTCTCCACCCTAATCGCTCTACTTTTCCTTGCACCATTAAAGCATGTTCATCTCTTCTTGATATCTTCTCCGGGAAGCAGACGCACCAGCAAGCCTTTGTCTTCGGTTATCAATCTGACATCTTTGTGTCTTCGGCTTTGATTGTTATGTATTCGACTTGCGGCCATCTCCAGGATGCACGGAAGGTGTTCGACGAAATTCCTAACAGGAATATTGTCTCTTGGACTTCAATGATACGAGGGTATGACCTTAATGGTAATGCCCTTGACGCCGTGTCTCTTTTTAAGGATTTATTATTCGAAGAAAATGACGCTTCTATGTTGCTCGATTCCATGGGAATGGTTTCAGTTATCTCTGCTTGTTCTCGCGTTGCTGCCAAGGGTTTAACAGAATCAATCCATAGCTTCGTGATAAAAAGAGGGTTTGATAGAGGAGTAAGTGTTGGTAATTCTATCTTGGATGCTTATGCCAAAGGTGGAGAAGGAGGTGTGGCTGTGGCTAGAAAAATCTTTGATTGGATTGTAGATAAAGATCTTGTTTCTTATAACTCAATAATTGGTGTGTATGCTCAGAATGGAATGTCTAGTGAGGCTTTTGAAGTTTTTTGCCGACTGTTAAAGGATAAAGCTGTGACCTTTAACTCTATTACACTGTCTACTGTGTTGTTGGCTGTTTCACATTCAGGTGCTTTGCGTACCGGCAAGTGTATACATGATCAGGTGAATTGAGGTTCTAGTTTATTCTTGGGTAATCCGGTTTTGACATTTTCTTGCGGTGGTTACAAAGTATTTTAGATTATACGTACTGATGAGTGTATCTAATTAGCAAAAATAACGGGCTATGCAGGTGATGAGGATGGGTCTTGAGGATGATGTTATAGTAGGGACGTCGATAATTGATATGTACTGCAAATGTGGAAGAGTTGAGATGGCGAGAAAAACATTTGATCGATTGAAAAACAAGAATGTTAGGTCATGGACTGCTATGATTGCTGGATATGGAATGCACGGCCACGCGGCTAAAGCTTTAGAGTTATTCCCTGCTATGATCGGTTCAGGGGTTAGACCAAATTACATTACTTTTGTATCGGTATTAGCTGCTTGCAGTCATGCGGGTCTTCATGTTGAAGGCTGGCGCTGGTTTAACACTATGAAGGGGAGATTTGGCGTGGAACCGGGTTTAGAACACTATGGCTGTATGGTTGACCTTCTAGGTCGAGCAGGATTTCTTCAAAAAGCTTATGATTTGATACAAACAATGAAGATGAAGCCAGACTCTATCATCTGGAGCTCACTCCTCGCAGCTTGTAGAATTCATAAGAACGTGGAGCTCGCAGAGATATCTGTTTCACGTTTGTTCGAATTAGATCCAGCGAATTGCGGTTATTACATGTTGCTCTCGCATATCTATGCTGATGCTGGACGTTGGAAAGATGTTGAGAGGGTGAGAATGGTAATGAAGAATCGTGGACTGGTGAAACCGCCGGGTTTTAGTCTACTTGAATTGAATAGAGAGGTTCATGTGTTCTTAATTGGAGACGAAGAGCATCCGCAGCGCGAAAAGATTTATGGGTTTATAGCAGAATTGAACAAGAAGCTGTTAGAGGCAGGTTACGTGTCTAACACGGCATCAGTTTGTCACGATGTTGATGAGGAAGAGAAAGAGATGACACTGAGAGTTCACAGCGAGAAACTAGCGGTTGCGTTTGGGATAATGAAGACGGCTCCTGGCTCCACGGTTAGTGTGGTGAAGAATATGAGAGTTTGCAGCGATTGTCACAGTGTGATAAAGTTGATTTCAAAGATTGTCGATAGAGAGTTCGTGGTTAGAGATGCAAAGCGATTTCACCATTTCAAAAATGGGGTTTGTTCTTGTGGAGATTACTGGTGATTGGATCGAGGCGGAACTTCCAATATTGTACTTTCCTGTTACGGATTAGATCCGATTTCGAAATTTTTGTTCACCCGTTTCCTATTTCTAATTTTTTTAATCGAATCGTGCGAGAATAAACTATAATTAGTCAACAAAAATCAAATTGGTATATCTATACTATTCAAACACAAAAGCATAAATCAAAATAAACCATGGATTTCTATTTATTTACAAGAAATACTAAGCGAGAGATTGAAAGAATGCTTGGTTTTCGATTTAATTACAAGAAATACCACTCGATTTTTTTATTTCGATGAGTAAAAAAATGTTAGGAGGACAATTTGGTAAATTACTATATGAAGACGTGCGGATCTTAATCGGATGCGGTTTGACCCGAATTTTATTTTAAAAAAGCCTTCAGGTCTCGAGTTCGAAGTCCTTGGTTGCATTGCTTTGATTATTTCTCCTTACAGGTTCGGCTTGACCCGATTATTCTTTAAAAAACAATTACATATACGGGCGGATCATTACATGGATCTGGTTAAACCCGAAATGTAAAGAGGATACTCGAGGTCACCAGTTCGAGGAGTTATTTGCATATTTAAAAAAAATTAATTGTCAATCGTTATAAATTGGGTAACTAATTATATACTAAGGGCAATAGTTACAATCCTTTAAGGAAATATTTAAATTCAATATGGGTTTATTCCTTTATTTATCAAGATTAGTAGGATTTTATTCTTAGATATCTTATGAACTAAAATTATTTGTTTGACAATATATTTACGCCGAACCCTAAAAATATCTTACCAAACCTATATTTTTTGTTTGCTATATATATATATATCATCCAACTTCAACAATTTATCATTCAAAATATTCAGTTTACCATTTTTATCGAAAACGTTTCATTTTAGCAAAGGTTTTTTCGTTTAATATTCAACAATGTTTTGCTTCTGTATAGTCTTAACAAACCTATCTTTTTAATTGTGTAGGTTTTTTTTGTTTAATATTCAGCAATAGATCAATCCTTTAACGAAAAACGGAAAGGAATCATGACCGACGAACAGAATATGCAAGAAAAAAATTTGTTTGTGGTATGTATCATATTATATATTTACTAAAAAGTTTAGCAAACCTAAATTTTTATTTACAATCTATGTTTTATACTCTGTTAGTTTTATGATTTCCATCATTACTAATCTAATATTTTCTCCTTAAATTTTAACAGACAATGGATCAATCGTTTATTGACAGAGAAAAACCAAACATGAAAATTATAACCGACGAACAGATTTTGCAAGAAGCAAAACTTTTAGCCGCATGTATCATATTATATAGTTTAATAATTTATTTTAAATTGCGTTTGAATTTCGTGTAATTTTTTTTTTTTAAAATACAATATATAGAAATATGGAAAACGAAAAGAACCATCAACTGATAATCCGTTGGATGTTTTGGCAAAAGTTTCTTTGGCTGTGAAGAAAGCAAGGAGAGAAACTGAAGCACGTTACAGAGGTGGTATGTTTCGGATGAAAGAATACATTGAGGCTTATGAAAAGGAACAAAATCTTAAGATTAAAGTTGCAAAAAAAGAAGCAAAGATCGCTTTACTTTTTAAGCAATCATGTGAAGACAATTTTGATATCATGAAAGAGTGGGTTCGTCAAGAACAAAAGCGAAAGGAATATGATTCTTAGCTTGCAAAGGTTGTTATTCCAGATATTCATTACGATAAGATGGGTTTCCCAAACATGGAAAATTTGGATATTCAATAGAATCAATTTATCAATTTATATTTTTTTTTTTGTTATTTTTTACAATTTATTTTATTTTATTGTTATATTTTTATATTTCTTTCATCTATTCAATAATAATTAGTTTTTTCATTTATTTTTAAATTTATAAAAATAATTATTTCCAAAAAACTGATAGCTCTACTGTTATCATATTCATTATTTTTGCAACTAATTACGAGTTTAAATAATTGATTCAATAAAGTCGTAAAAATAAAATTCACACCCATCATTTTGTCTATTAATCCGAAATCCTTTTAGGTTTTGCATGGATTACATGATACCTATTAATCCTATCAATAATCAACCATTTTATTTAATTATTTTGTTAATATTTAATTTTTATATTCATATTAATGAGAAATTATATAAACAACTAATATTCAAGGTTTTGCATGGATTACAGAAAACTCTCTGATGTAATATTCGAGAGTTTGCGCTTTCTATAGATTTTTTGAATCTCAAAAATCTTTAAACTATTATGGGGGTGATTGGTAGTGGCTTTTTTGGCTTGGAAAA
>OVAV01002461.1:0-11186 GCA_900406375.1 Iberis amara
GGAATTGCTCAACCTTAGTAACTCAAAACTCGCAAAGTTAGGGTTTATGGTTTTTGGACCTGATTATGATCATGGACTTTTCCTAATATTCAGATTGAGGTTGTTACAAAAGTTTAGACTCTAGTTCAATGCAAAGAATTCTAACCATCTATTGTTTTCATGATTTCTTTTCCACCAACTTATATCAGAACGAAACCAAGACCAAAACGTCAAAGATTCAGCCTCCATACACTAATTATCTTGTCTCCAAGTTTTATCAATCACTTTTTGATGACCACCAATTTGTGAGCTATAAAACCAAACGTTCCAGAAACTGTTGAATTCGTTCTATATCAAATTTGCATTGAAGCCATTCTTTATTTCTATATATTCACCTCACGTCCCGAACCATTCAATTCATCCATGTCACGATTATGTATCATATTCTGAAAATGACCAAAAGATTAAGCATGACGCAAAGGACTTCTTCCAATCTTCTCAAAATTCGAAAGGAGATCATGAAGTCACCCATCATACACCAAAGTTCTTATCTCGTAAATCCTATTCGAGTTAAAGGTTTGGAGATCAAGAACATACACACACACACACAAATCAAGAACATTCTTATCTTTCGTCAAGACTTGAATATGGACACTCTTCTTCCAAAACAAAGCAACACCACCACAAATCAATCGTAGTGAAAAATAAGAGTTATTAGTGACTAAATTTTTTTATTAATAATTAAAAAAGTGTGGGCAATTGTGTAAATAATTATAAGTAACTTATAAAGCTCCTTTTTAGACAATGAATCAGTAAGGCTTTGAGGAAACATGATGATAGTTGCAGTGACAGGCACTTCCTCATCACTCGCGTGCCCTCTTCTTCCTTCTTCTCAAGGTCTCTCCTTTTCTTTCTCTTTCTCTCTCGCTTTCTTTTAACACTTTGTTTCATATTGGGTTTTGTTGCTGAACGTTACAGGGACAAACCGGCGAATTCAATGGAAAACAAACGAAAAGGTTGCTTCTTTTTTTTTTTTTTTTTTTTTTTTTTTTTTTTTTTTNATTCTATACATAGCTCTATTATACGTGAAAATATGACATAGGAACCATGCATGGATAGTGTTCGATGAAATGCTTGAATGAAACTTTTCTGAAACCATTCCTCAAGCTACATCCTTTGATTTCTTTTCTGTTTGTTGAAATCGAGCAGAAACGGTTCTCAACAAAGGTGGCTGTTATCACTTCGGGATTTGAGTTAAAGCCTCCTCCATATTCTCTTGTACGTTTTCTTCTACTCGTTANGAGCTCTATTATACGTGAAAATATGACATAGTAACCATGCATGGATAGTGTTCGATGAAATGCTTGAATGAAACTTTTGTGAAACCATTCCTCAAGCTACATCCTTTGATTTCTTTTCTGTTTGTTGAAATCGTGCAGAAACGGTTCTCAACAAAGGTGGCTGTTATCACTTCGGGATTTGAGTTAAAGCCTCCTCCATATTCTCTTGTACGTTTTCTTCTACTCGTTATTACAAAGACCCAGTTTTTAGTTTTGAATTTTGGTTGATATGATTATATATATCATTGGATCAGAGTTTGTTGTTTCCTCTTGTTGTGAATCGTGCATAAAAATCAAAGAAGAGTTGCTGCTTTGAAACCATATAGGAGATGTTTAATCGCTCTGTGTGGTATAGGATGCTCTGGAACCGCATATGAGCCGTGAAACCTTGGATTATCACTGGGGCAAACATCACAGAACTTACGTAGAGAACCTCAACAAGCAAATTGTAGGCACAGATCTAGATGGATTGTCCTTAGAAGAAGTTGTACTTCTTTCATACAACAAAGGCAATATGCTTCCTGCATTTAACAATGCTGCACAGGTAAATGCCACTGATATGCTTCTTGTAAGTAAGTGCGATTTTGACATTCCGCAAAAATGGGTTCAATTGAATGTGAATTAAACGTGTAGATATATGAGTGGTTTTGCAGGCATGGAACCACGAGTTCTTGTGGGAATCTATCCAACCTGGAGGTGGAGGAAAACCATCTGGAGATCTCCTCAAACTGATAGAGAGAGATTTCGGTTCTTTCCAAGAATTTTTGGAAAGGTTCAAATCAGCTGCAGCTTCTAATTTTGGTTCAGGCTGGACATGGCTTGCATGTTAGTGTTTCTTAACTTTGTCTGTTTCCAATTGGCAAGAAAGAATTCTAACTTAAGCTTCTGGGGATCTATCGATGCAGACAAGGCGAATAGACTTGATGTTGCAAATGCTGTGAATCCACTCCCAAAAGAGGAAGACAAGAAGCTTGTAATTGTTAAAACTCCTAATGCAGTAAATCCACTCATATGGGATTATTCTGTATGTGTCTAAACGATCTTTTGTTTGCTATTATGGATTTTTATACTCACATATATATATATATATATATATTTTTTTTTGTCATTTTGACTTGCAGCCAATTCTCACCATTGATACATGGGAGGTAAATAATACTCCCTCTGTTTTTTTTTTTTTTTTAATATTAGATGATTTAGGATTTTCACACACATTATTATCAATTACTCCCTCGGTTCCAAAATATAAGGTTTTCTAGCAAAAAAACACAAAGATTAAGAAAAGATTAAGAAAGTAAAAGTTTAACCAATCAATAAAAAGGCTCTATACAAAAGTTGCATAGATATTTGAGAACCTTATATTTTGAAACAAAAATAAATCTCTAGAAAGCCTTATATTTTGGAACAGAGGGAGTATTAAATGCATTATTTTTAAAAAAATAAACAATTTCCTATAAATTTCAACCAATAGTATTCTAGAAAATTCAAATTTTGTCAATTAATGTTTGTTGAAGTTTACAAAATGCAATTAAAATCATATTGCAAACCTAAAACATCTATTATTAAAAAAAAAAAAAAACAGAGGGAGTATCTGTTAAGCATGACTCTTTGAATTTCACCTATGGTTTCTTGAATGCTGATTTAGTTTTCTTCTTCTTCTCTTTGTGCCAAACAGCATGCATACTACCTGGATTTTGAGGTACCATCGAAATACCAAATGATTTTCGCTAAAATTGAAAGCAGTGTTTTAATGTAGTTGTGTTGTGCACAGAACCGAAGAGGTGAATACATAAATACATACATGGAGAAGCTTGTGTCATGGGAAACTGTAAGTAAGAGGCTGGAAGCCGCAATAGCTAAAGCAACACAAAGAGAGCAAGAAGGAACAGATACAGAAGATGAAGATGAAGAGAATCCAGATGATGAAGAGTCAGAGGTGTACTTAGATAGTGATATTGATGTATCAGAGGTTGACTAAAAAAACCTATCAAGCATTAACATTAGCATCTGAAATGTCAGTTACAGAGTGCATAAGCCTCAATCTTTATATATATGTTGGGGAAAAGATGACTGCCTGAAAACAAAAAAAAAGCATTATTACACAATTACATTCCTTCTATTTGGTCTAGTGACCTGTGATTGAATAGGTTAAACATAAATTAAAGTGAAAAATGACTCCAAGCCAGTCAGTATGCAGATTTTCAATGAAATATCGTTTTGCAACACTCACCCAATTATGAAAACTAAAGCATAATTTGACGCGAGGAGTAACAAATAGTACTAAATAATTTGATACTTATACAATTACCTCGTGCACTAATCACTATGTATCTTTTATATATACAGGTTTCCAATAAGCATTTTGAGATTCAAGAATAAGACTGAGTGTGACTGTATAACCAAAGAATTTTTATATATACACAAACACAATCCCTCCTCAATTGTGAAGCTATGCGATCGATGTCTTGTCCGTAACTCGTACATTTGGTGAATCTGGCTTGGTCCGAACCGATGGGTTTCCTGTATCATCGAGAACAACGAAAGCCGTGTCACCAGGTTTGAAGCTCCCAGCAAGAAAGGCTTCGCTGAGTGGATCCTCCACAATCTCTGTGACTGTTCTACGGAGTGGTCGTGCACCATATGCCTGATCATATCCTTGTCTGCATATAAGCTCCTTCACAGCTTCAGACACCTCTAAACCCACTCCTAGTGACACCAGCCTTGACTTCAAGTCTTGTAGCATCAGGTTCAAGATCTCCATCATCTGCAAATCAATGTTACTAGTTCATTTTCTTTTCTTTTTTTTAATATATTCACCAATACTTTTAAGGAGACATGCGGTGTGGAGAGAAAGACTAACCTGAACCTTCTCGAGCTGTCGGAAAATGACGATTTCATCTAACCGGTTCAACAACTCTGGACGAAAGTAGTTTTTGAGTTCTTCGACTACCAAAGCTTTCATTCCAGCATAAGATGCTGACTCTTCATCATCATCATCTAAGACAAAACCTATTGAACCGTGTCTTCCCTTTGCAATGGCTAATGATCCAACATTAGAGGTCATTATGATCAGTGCGTTCTTAAAGGATACTCTCCTTCCCTGTGAATCCGTAAGATGACCATCTTCGAACAACTGGAGAAGAATATTGAAGATATCTGGATGGGCTTTCTCTATTTCATCGAACAAGACCACTGTAAAAGGACGTCTCCTTATAGCTTCAGTAAGCATTCCACCTTCTTCAAAACCAACATATCCAGGTGGAGATCCTATCAACTTGCTCACAGTATGACGCTCCATGTATTCACTCATGTCCAATCTCAGCATGGATTCCTCCTGCCATAACCAATGGAAAAAGCCGAGGATAAAGGAATCAGTTCAATCACCACATCATGTATCAGCATTACATTGATTAAAAAGCTGTACCGATCCAAAATAATTTGCAGCTAAAGCTTTTGTTAGCTCTGTTTTTCCAACTCCTGTTGGTCCACAAAATAGCATAGCAGCAATTGGACGGTCAGGATCTTTTAAGCCAACACGGGACCTCTTCACAGCTCTAGATATGGCAGCTACAGCCTCATCTTGACCAATAACCCTGCTTCTTAGCTGCTCTTCGAGACCCATAAGAAGCACTCTTTCATCTGCAGTGATCTGCTGAACTGGAATACCAGACCAAGCCGATGCAACAGCTGCAATATCATCAGGTCCCACAATTATAGGCCTGAAAGCACATCAAATTAATGTTATGGAGGGTCTTTTTAAAACAACTTTCTAAGGTTTCCCCTCAAGTCCTAAACATGTAAAAGAAGGAACTTATACACATCGTCGCCTGCTGCAGGCGGCAGAGAGGAATCTTCAACTATTTCACCAGACTCATCGGCTACGGCACGACCATCATCCTGCTTCTGCCTACTTGATAGAACCTACTTACAAAAAAATTACTGAAGCTGTTAAAAGGTATATATGATCAACATCCAAGAGTATACCCGCACGATGAATGTGTAGTTTCTTACCACTTCGTGCATGGCCTGAACAGTTCTGATTTCTTGCCAGTAATCATCAGGTGGCTTCGAAAGGATACATATTGCATCCTCCTTTTTCTTCCTAAAAGCTTCAATACGAGCTCTGCTTCCTGCCTCGTCAATGAGATCAATAGCTTTATCTGGAAGAAATCTATCGGCTATATATCGTGCTGAAAGGTACACTGCAGCATCTATAGCTTCCTTAGTATATTTGCAATTGTGATAGGCTTCATACTTTTCACGTAGGCCCAACAAAATCTTCACTGCATCTTCCTATATATTGTTAAGTACTAAATAAGAAGAAAAAAAAGCATGTTGTTTGGTCAATATGATAGAAAACACAGGATTGAAAAGAAACCTCGCTTGGTTCGTCAATCAACACTGGCTGGAATCTTCTTGCTAGTGCTTTGTCCTTCTCAAACTGACTCCTGAATTCGTCAAGGGTTGTGGACGCAATGCACTGCAAATGATTAATGGTTGATTAGTTGAGCTAGCTTTAGCACCATATATATATTACCAAAATATCGCATTTATTTACATAACTGAAACAGGCTTCAGTAATACTTTAGCTCCATCAAGCCATAGATGGAACATATCCCAAAGTGGTACACTTTTTCATACACAGGTAAGTTAACATAGATTCATTCCGCATGTGTACCTGAAGTTCACCCCTTCCAAGTGATGGTTTTAAGAGGTTGGCAATGTCAAGCCCAGACCCCTTATTTCCTCTTCCCACTGTGCCAGACCCGATAAGTGTGTGCACTTCATCTATAAATAGAATGACCTTACCTTTGAGAAACAGAAAAGTAAAAGGTGTTAGGCATGTGCCATGTTTAATTTACAGTCTTTCATGTATTAGTATATAAGATCAATAACCTGATTTTTTTATCTCGCTTATCAAAGCAGTGACTCGTGCCTCCAGTTCTCCCCTTTCTTTTGCACCAGCCATCAATAGTCCTATATCCAGAGACATGATGCGTTTCGACTACATAAAACAAAAATAGAACCGGTCATGTACACGGTTGACCAACTTCAGGAAAAAAAAAGTCACTTTGCTTAAATGCGGGTGCGAACCAAGAGAAATCCAGGAGCATTTGCTTCTGCTATACTAATAGCTAGTCCTTCAGCAATAGCAGTCTTCCCAACACCAGCTTCACCAAGAAGAATTGGGTTGTTTTTGGTTCTGCGGCAAAGTATTTGTATAACTCTTTGAACTTCTTTTTCCCGACCAATAACAGGATCAATAAGGCCCTCAGTAGCACGTGCTGTAAGATCCACACAGAATTGTTCCAGAACACTTTTAGCTGGTGAACAAAAATTTGGTTAAAAGGTTCATCAGTATCTATCTTCTCAAACTCAAAAAAGAATGAATAAAGAGAATAACAGTATCTAAAGCATTACCCTTGGTTCTTCCGGCAGTTTCAGAACGAGCAACTCGACCACTAGCGGAGCCGTCGAAGCTCCCTTTAGCTGAAAGAGATGGTTCTCTGCCATCTTTGGCAATCTCTCCTTTAAGTCTGGTGAGTGCTGCTGCTGTGAGCAAATTCATATTTGCTCCCAATCTATATATATATCAACAACAGATGTTAAGACCTAATTATCATCTAAAACACTGATGAATCTACAAAACAATAATTTGTTGATCATTCATCATCTACTCGATTTCATTATTTTCACCGATTTACAAACATTAGATTTGTTCTTTTCACATGTGTCAACCGTTAGAACATGAAAATCAACAGATCACGTGTCTTTACCTCTTTAGGACTCTACCGGCGCTACCGTCATCGACGGTGAAAAGTCCGACGGCGATATGCTCAGGGGCGATATATTGACAATCCAAAGTCCTAGAATACTCGACCGCGGCCTCGAAGACTCGCTTCGTGCTGATAGAAAACGGCATATCTGTCGACTTGGAGTAGGAAGTAGAAGAAACTTCGTGATCCTTAGAATCGGAATTAGCTTCGTCCCAGATACTCCAGACAGCTTCACGGGCTTTGTCAATGGTGATTCCTGAACCAAGAAACCCTTGAGGGTCACGATCCTCCGCGATCAGCCCGAGGAGAAGGTGCTGAGTGTAAACCATGTCTTTCCCCAACGATCTAGCTTCCTTCTGGGAGAAGATTATAGCTCTGATCGCTCGCTCGGTGAAACGTTCGAAAACGGCAGAAATCGGGGTGAATTTCTTCCGTTTTCTATGGGGAAATCGCCTGAAATTGGTTGGAATAGTAGAGAAGCGGTGAGTGGTGAAATTGGAGAGAGAGATTCCTAGATAGGAAGAAGCGAAAGAAGAAGCGGCAAAGGAAGTAACAGAAGAGGAAGAGTCGAGACGGTGGGAGGAGGAAGAAGGGAGGAGACGGCGGGAGTGAAGACTTAGAGGCGAGGAAGTAGTTAAAACCTCCATGATCTTCGTAGGTCGAGAAAATCTCAGGTGAGCCAAAAATGAGAGAAAAAAAAGAAAAAAAGAAGTAAAGGGTAAGAAGCAAAAGGAAGGGATGGAGTAAGCTGACACGTCAAGGCAACGTTTAATTTCGTATATTTATGAATTTGAGATTCGGTTCAATCGAAAAGAAAAGTGATCGTGGTTGAGTTTGAGTTTGACATCACTTCTTCTAGAATCAATGGCTTTATTAGACGAATGACAAATTAGGGGTAGGTATTTGGATATTCACTTTATTAGAAATTGGGTGTTTTGATTTCTGGATAATAGATTCTGTTCAAGTTCAGATTATAATTTTTTTTAGGCTTTCATTTAGCCTCAAATTTTTTAATTGCAAGCTCTTCGGATTCTAGAATTAGATTATAGTCGAAATCAAATCTGATAGTGTTTAGTCTGAGGTGCAAGTGGTCAAAATCAAATATTTCACATTGGATATTAACAACAAAAAAAGTTGGTTAATATATAAGGGAGTCTAAATTTTAATTAGTATAAAAAAATGTGGGTTTTTGTAAACCAAAACGAACAATATTATACTAGTAAGATGTTGGGTTCGAAAGTAACGGTCGAGGGAGGGGGTCATCACAAGTTGGTATCAGAGTGCGGTCGTTCTAGGATAAAGTTAGGAGAGCCGACTGGTATGCAAGAAAGACAATGCGTTCTGAACTGGAGATAATTTGTGAGACCCAAGTGGTCAAAGTGTTGGCTAATATTCCCTNAAACTGTAGTTTTAGAGAAAAAAAATTGTTTCAAAAAAATTATTGTTCACATTTATCCATGCAAAAAATAATTGCATTTCTTATTTATGACTTCTAAGGGTTCCTGGATTTAGAAGAAGCTTATCAAACTCCGGGATCTAGCCAAGCCTTTTCTTCGATTTACGCTACGCTCTGGTCACACTGCCTCGTTTTGGCACGATGATTGATCAGGGCGTGTCTCATTGCATGATCTTCTAGTTGGGACACCTACGGTTCACTTTGGATTTCCGCGAAACGCAACAGTTGATGATGCCACTCACAATGGCCGCTGGTCATTTTGTCGTCAACGCCATCCCACTTTCATCCAACTAATATGCTTCCTCTCTACCTTGCAGGTACCTCAGGCTGATGCAGGTCCTAACATTCCTACTTGGTGGTTCGCAATACATTCATATCGCCCAAGCTTCTCGGTAAGTGCGACTTGGGACCAAATTAGGTTGCGCTCCCCTCGCCTTCCGTGGATAAAGCTAGTTTGGTTTCCACAGAGCATTCCTCGCTACGCATTCCTAACATGGCTCACTCTAATCAACAAGTTATCTATTGGCTCTCAAATTTCTGTCTCCATCTCCTTGGATTTCTTTCAATTTTCTCCGACATCTTTCGTATCGTTCCCTTCTCCTCTCTTGTCACTTCTTTGTTCCGAACTGCAACTATGGTGAGTCATCTCGCCCTTCGCTCCCGGAGTAGGAGTTCTTCATCACGTGTCGCGGCTAGCGCCAGCGTTGGAACTCCTGCAGTCTCTAACAAGAGATCAAGGGCGGTTGCGGCCCCGGAGATCATGGCCTTCTCTGACTCTCTATCGAATGTCGCTTCAGTGGTATTAATTGGGAACAGTTTGATTTCCAATTTGACATTAGATTTCTCATTCCCGAGTCTAGGCAGTTCCTTGACTCTCTTCCGCCTGGGTTTGTTACGGTCTACGAGATTTTCTTCAAGACGTGCGGGCTTCGCTTCCCAATTCCTGAATTACTGGTCCGATATCTGCGCCGCCGAGGAATGGCTCTGAGTCAGCTGATGCGAAAGGAGTTCGATATGCGATCTTTCTGATGGTCCAAGCACGCGAGAATGGGTTTGAGCTAGGATGAGACATGCTTAAAGAGGTCAACCACGCCAAAAGGGGCCCGAAGGGTGGTCTGTGGTATCTCGCAAATAAACCCAATCAGGGGTTTGCGACTGGGAAAACTCCCAAGGACGAAGTTGATTGGGATCGATTCTACTTCTTTTTGGAAATTAATAATTTATCTTTCAGAACCAAAGGTCCTGGTGATTTCCAAACTTGGTGGACTAAGAAAATTGGTGCGAACCAACTTTGACTTTAGTCCTCTTCCCTTTTACTGCTTTGCTTTAGTCTAATGTTGAGTTGTCATTTCCATGTTCGCCTGATTTTTCTATGTTTGCTGACCTATCTGTTTTATGTGTCTTTCTCAGTTCCGCACCTGATTCAAATCGAAGATCTTTCTCCAGAATACTTGAGGAACCGAGATCTTTTAGAAAATAACATATTGAACAATTGGAGCACGTTTGACGAGGAAAGAATTTCTCGTAATTGGCTCCCATTAGCGCCACTCTCTGAGTCATCTTCAAGTGAGCATCTGAGTTGATTTGTGTTTTTTTTTTTTGATCTTCTGTGATGTATTGAATGGTTTTCTGCAGATACTCCATATTTGTGTCCATCCATTGCAATGAAGAACCCAAAATCTTATCGTGAGGCGCGTAAGAGCAAAAGTTCTCAGGGCGCATCTGGTTCAGTGAATCCAGGCGCTATGCAGGAGGTTCAGACGCCAAGGTATCGCGCTTAGATAAAAGTGGACATGATTGAAGGTCTCTGACTCATCGTGTGGTCTCGTCGAGAAAAGGCTGTAAGTTCCGGGAAGAATGCTCCTCGACCTCCTCCAATTCGTCGTAGTTCCCAACATCTGGAGGCTCCGGCGGAAAAGAAAGCTCGGACTTAGGAGTCATCTCCAGTTGGGGCCCATGACTTTGGTGGATTCTCTTTTAGTTTTACCTGGCCGCACCAGTCTTCCATTGTCGAAGACGGAGATCTCTATGCTGAGCTGACGTCCAAACTCCGGCTTGGTGGACCCAAGGTGTATGATCATCAGTCACTCTCGGTGCAACGAGAATATGCTGAGTGGGCTCGCTCCCACACAGAGGTATGGACATTTACATGTTGTTTAGATAGCGCTGGAATCAGTTTAGAGATTAATGGGAAAATTTTGTTATGCGTAGACTGCAGCTTTAGCAAACCGCTTGGTGGAGTTTTGGATGACGAGCTCAGGAAGGTGAAAAAGCACTCGGGTGTGGAGCTGGTTGCCGATGCGACAGCCCGGACTGATAAAGCTATTGCTGAGCTGAAGACTGCTGTGGGCAGAGTGGAGATGCTGACCGAAGAGAATGGCAAGTTGAAGGTTGAGGTCGTGGAGCTCGAGAGTCTGAGGAAGAGGGATGCTGAGAGGATGAATGAAGAAGTGATTCGCCACGGCAGGGCCAAACGAAAGTTGCAAGAGGAGGTGAGAAGCATGGTCAAAGAGTTGGATGGTATCCTTGCGGAGATGGAGAAACAGATGGTGCAGAAAGTGAAGGATAAGGAGGATGCTTTGAATGAGAGGTTTGTGATAGGTTCAGGTTTTAATTCCTAAAACTACACTGTAG
>OVAV01002462.1:0-11186 GCA_900406375.1 Iberis amara
TTATCACTATTGCATTAGTTTAACCATGTTTTAGCAATAACATCAAAATCACTAAAATATATGAATTAATGGGCTATAGCCCACAATTTTTTGTCAATTTGAGAAAATTTGAAATAAGTTATAGTGTGCTTCCTTAGAGTATCTTTAACAATAAAAATAGGTTGAAAATTGTTAATTATCACTATTTCATAGTTTAAACATGTTTTGGCAATAACGTCAAAATCACTAAAAATATATGAATTAGTGAGCTATAGCCCACGANTGAAATAAGTTATAGTGTGTTTCTTTAGAGTCTCTTTACCAATATAAATGGGTTGAAACTCGTTAAATATTACTATTGCATAGCTTAAACATGTTTTGGCAATAACGTCAAAATCACCAAAAAAATATGAGTTAGTGAGCTATAGCCCACGATTTTTTGTCAGTTGACAAAATTTGAAATAAGTTATAGTTTGCTTCCTTATAGTCTCTTTACCAATAAAAATGGGTTGAAACTTGTTAAATATTAATATTGCATTAGTTTGACCATGTTTTGGCAATAACGTCAAAACAAAAGTAAATATATAAATTAGTGAGCTATAGCCCACATTTTTTGCCAATTCAAAAAAATATGAAATTAGTTTTGGTATGTTTCATGAGAGTCTATTTAACAATAAAAATAGGTTAAACTTTTTTATACCAGTATTGCCTTGGTTGGACCATATTTTGGCAATAACAACAAAATCACTAAAATATATGGAAATATTCATGGTCTTAGTCGTCTTAGTCGCAAACATGATATATTCTGTGTAATACCAAAATCAATAGAGATCATTTAAATTGTGGAGGATTGTAAAGAAAAAACTTATATATGGAGACATCATGAGAATCCAAAATTTAGATTGATAAATGTAGAACAGATACAGTACGAAGAAAGGGGAATATAGAGTTAGCCCATAATTAAACTAATGATTTCAATCTAAAGAGGAATTGAACCTAGAGAAGAAAAATAAAGTCATTCATTGGAAATAAATCTTTTTTTTGGGTCAAATGTTAATATAATTGGAAATAAATTTTTTTTTGGGTCAAATGTTAATATAATTGGAAATAAATATTTCTGTTGTCAAATTAGTTTTTCTAAATATTATCTTGCTATATGAATAAAATCTCCAAGATTTTCTTCTACTTAAAGGATCTCCAAATCTGAAGTATAAAAAGAGACTTGAAGTATAATTTTTTATTTCATCATTGAAAGTTACAACAACAAAAAGTGTACTAAGAAAATGAAAAGCATTTCCTTTAAACTTCTGCTATTGATCTGTCTTCTTCTCCCCATTTTCCGTAAGTTTACATACCTTATTTCGTTTATTTTGGTATTTTTGTTTATTTTTGGATATTTTTCGGTTTCTTTAATATAGAACTGAACCGATCTGGAACCGATAAGAACCGTACTGGAAGCAAACCGAAAATTATGAATTATCGATTATGCATTAAATTTAGTATCTGAAAAATTAAAACTGATCAATACCTACTCGAAACCAAATCGAATACCTAAAACTCTAGCCCTACTTCTACATAAATTGTTTCATTTTTGGAGCTATATATGATCATAAGCTTCCACAATGCATCCACTATATATATGAAGAAGTGATGAGATGTACAATTACACTACGACGGGTAAAACTTTTCTCACTTCAATTCTTAAATTCTTTCTCTCCCCTAAAGTTTCTCATATTGACCTGGGCTCGAATCTCAGCAACCACACTATATTTCTTTATAAAAAAAAGTCTCTCATATCTGAGATTTCTGAGAGCTTTTCCAGCGAGGGTTAAAGGGAGCCATACCCGAACAAAACCTGATTTTTCAATTCGGTTCTTTGGTTTTGGGAAAGTATGCCCACCCATATACCTTATCAGTGATATCCTTTTCAAACAAATCAATAACTTTACTAATAATTGAAACTAATATTTTTACTGAAAGCAATTAAAGAGGAGTTAAGTTTCAGAGCTAGACTAAAGAAAACTATTCATTATAAAATCATTATGTAGTTCTTTTCTTAGTTTATATTTCATTATCATTGGTTTTAAAATCATTTGTTTTACTTTGTGTTTTTAGGACAATATGTTTGGGCAGAAGCTCCCTGTCAAACAAGCGCAGAGTGCATGAACAGATGCCTCTGTGAGAAAGCGTATTGCGACGAGACTCTTCATATTTGCCAGTATTATTTCACTTCCAAAACAAAATCGTATTCAAAAATTGAGAGTGGAGGCTTTCCACCACGAAGATTAAAATTGTAATGATAAAAATAAGTATGTATCAGAAAAAGTTATTTAAGATGATATAATAAAAATAAAAAATAAATATTTTTTGTTCCATGATCCTATATACTGTTTTAAATAACAAATAAAAATAGGTAAATATGACTTATATTATGGTGATTTTCACTATAGTGGACTTCTACAAAAGTATTAACATTCTAACAACCTTCGGATTATTTTACCCTTCTTGGAGGAAAGAAAAATATTTTGAGTCAATTATACCCTAATTTTTACTATATAATTATACCCAACCATTCATTCCCTCCCTAGCATGTGTTAGTTTTTTTTTTCTTTCTCTTATCATGTCTCAATTTTTTTAATCCTCAACCTTTAAAACCAATTATTTCATAATATATAATTTCAAAAAAATAAAAATTATACCAAAATTCATAATTTTTGTACTCTATAAATAGACATTTGTTTCAATTTATTTGGACATAGAAAACCTAAAACAAATTTCTTTTTATTTATCTATTATCTTCCAATTAAACCATTCTCTTAATGTTTAAACATTATTTTAGTATTATGTGTACACAATGTTAATCCATTTGACGATGTTGATGCATTTTGTGTATGGCGTCATGATCATTGTATATATCGAATAATTAGCATCGTGTACACGACGTTGTACACAGACTACACGATCATTGTGTACACAAACTTCATGATCATTGCATACACATATTGCATGATTATTGTGTACACAAACTACATGATCATCGTGTATACAAACTGCATGATCATTTTGTACATAGACTACATGATCATTTTGTACACAGACTGTATGATCGTCGTGTACACAGACTGCATGATCATCGTGTACCCAGACTACGTGATCAGAGTGTACACAGACTGCATGATCATTGTGTACACAGACTCCATGATCATCGTGTACAGAGATTCCATGATGATTTTGTACACAGACTGCATGATCATTGTGTACATAGACTGCATGATCATCGTGTACACAGACTGCATAATCAATCTGTACACATACTGCATGATCAATCTGTACACAGACTGCATGATCATCGTGTATACAGACTGCATGTCATAGATAGATCAACGAGTTTTTAATACAATGCTAGTTTGCTAATAAAATATTACATCGATTAAAACTCCTAAGTCAATCTACCCAACAATATACAATCCATCCACCATCATTTCCTTCTCTTTGCCTTGATTCCGCGAGCTGCTCACTCCTTAGCATTACCTGCAACCACAAAGGAGGCATAAGCAACACTAATTGCTTAGTGAGTATGGTTTATTCCACAACACTTAATACAATAAAGAGATTTAGTCCCCTTAGAACAAAGTTCAGTTTTAACTCAATTTTATCTCAACAGTATAGTTAGACTTCTCTGATTATCTGGATTCACCCAGATCAGTCACCAGTCTAACCTACAGTATTGTTTTACACTTTAACAGTACAACTCTTTAAGCCCAGTAATCGTCATTACGCCATTTTAGTACAGTTTTGGCATCACACGACCATTTCAGTTTAGTTTTCACGGCATCATATATTTTAGTGATTTTCACGTTACTGGCAAAACATGGTCAAACTAATGCAATAGTGATAATTAAAAGGTTTCAAGCCACTTTTATTGTTAAAGAGACTCTAAGGAAGCACACTATAACTTCTTTCAAATTTTGTCGGATTGACCAAAAATCATGGGATATAGCTCACTAATTCATATATTTTAGTGATTTTGATGTTATTTCCAAAACATGGTCCAACCAATGCAATAGTAATAATTAAATTGTTTAAACTCATTTTTATTGTTAAATAGACTCTTAGGAAGCCTACTAAATCTTGTTTTGAATTTTATCAATTTGAAAAAAATCCTGAGCTATAGCTCACTAATTTATATATTTTAGTGATTTTCATGTTATTACCAAAACATGATCAAAATAATGCAATAGTAATAATTAAAATGTTTCAAACCATTTTTATTGTTAAAGAGACTCAAGGAACCATACTAAAACTTATTTAGAATTTTGTAAAATTGAAAAAAATTTGTGGGCTATATAGCTCACTAATTCATATATTTTAGTGATTTTGACGTTATTGCCAAAACATGGTCAAACTAATGCAATAGTAATAATTAACAAATTTCAAATAATTTTTATTGTTAAAGAGACTCTAAGAAATCACACTATAACTTATTTCAAATTTGCTCAAATTGAAAAAAAACTCGTGGGCTATAACTCACTAATTCATATATTTTAGTGATTTTGACGTTATTACCAAAACATGGTCCAACCAATGCAATAGTTATAATTAAAAAGCTTCAATCATTTTTATTGTTAAAAAGACTCAAAGGAACCATACTAAAACTTAATTATAATTTTTTCAAAATGAAAAAAAATGTGGGCTATAGCTCACTAATTAATATATTTTAGTGATTTTGACGCTCTTGCCAAAACATGGTCCAATCAATGCAATATTGATAATTAAAAGGCTTCAAACCATTTTATTGTTAAAGAGACTCAAAAGAACCATACTAAAAATTATTTAGAATTTTTTCAAATTGACAAAAATTTGTGGGCTATAGCTCACTAATTCATATATTTTGTCGTTATTGCCAAAATATGGTCCAACCAAGGCAATACTGGTAATTAAAAAGTTTCAACCCATTTTTATTGTTAAATAGACTATTAGGAAGCATACTAAAACTTATTTCATATTTTTCAAATTGGCGAAAAATCATAGGCTATAATTCACTAATTCATATATTGAGGTTATTTTGACGTTATTGCCAAAACATGGTCAAATTAATGCAATAGTGATATTTAACAAGTTTCAACCCATTTTTATAGTTAAAGAGATTCTAAGAAAGCACACTATAGCTTATTTAAAATTTTGTCAAATTGACAAAAAAATCGTGGGCTTTACCTCATTAATTCATATTTTTGTGATTTTGAAGTTATTACCAAAACATGGTCAAACTAATGCAATAGTGATAATTAACAAGTTTCAACCCATTTTTATAGTTATGAGACTCTAAGAAATCTCACTATAACTTATTTAAAATTTATTCAAATTGACAAAAATTCGTGAGCTATAGCTTACTAATTCATATATTTTAGTGATTTTGATGTTATTGCCTAAACATGGTCCAACCAATGCAATAGTGATAATTAACAAGTTTCAACCCTTTTTTATTTTTAAATAGACTCTTAGGAAACATACTAAAAAAATTTCATATTTTGTCAAATTGGCAAAAAATCGTTGGCTATAACTCACTAATCCATATATCTAGATTATTTTGACGGTATTGCCAAAACATGGTCAAACTAATGCAATAGTGATATTTAACAAGTTTCTACCCATTTTTATTGTAAAAGAGAGTCTAAGGAAGTATACTAATTCTTATTTCAAATTTTGTCAAATGGACAAGAAATTGAAGGCTATACCTCACTAATTCATTTATTTTGGTTATTTTTACGTTATTGCGAAAACATGGTCAAACTAATGCAGTAGTGATAGTTAAAAGGTTTCAAACCATTTTTATTGTTAAAGAGACTCTAAGGAAGCACACTATAACTTCTTTCAAATTTTGTCGAATTGACCAAAAATTGTGGAATATAGCTTACTAATTCATATATTTTAGTGATTTTGATGTTATTTCCATATCATTATCCAACCAATGCAATAGTAGTAATTAACAAGTTTCAACCCATTTTTATTGTTAAATAGACTTTTAGGAAGCATACTAAATCTTGTTTTGAATTTTCTCAATTTGAAAAAAAATTTTGAGCTATAGCTCACTAATTTATACTCCCTCTGTTCCTATATCTAAGATGTTTTGACTAAAAGGTCAAATATTAAGAAAAATTGTTTCTTTTAAACAAGCATTAAAAGCAATCATTTACTATTATCTTAATAAAGAAGAACGCCAAGAGACATTTGTCCACGTGAACTTTTAGAATAACTAGTTGAACACCCGCGTAGACACGCGAGTTCTTTTATAGAAAAATGTTTATATTTTGAAAGTTTTAAAATGTGTTTATCATATTAAATATAAACACTGTTTTCAAATATGCAGTTAGAACAATAAAAAATGATGACCCGACAAACAATTTGGTTCAGATTTTATACTTACATTCGACATCATAAAACCCGCTAAAGAAAACCACCTTAAATCATAAACCCATAACAACAAAAGAAAAAAAAACAAAAAATACAATTGAATTTAATAAATAATCGATTTTACAAAGAGCAATAGTCTTTTAAAAAACCTTGTAATATACATATTATCTGTACCTATATATTGGTTTTGAAGTAATAGAAAAATAAAACTTCTCTAACCATTAAAAAATTATACACCAATACTTGATTCTTTTGATATTCCTGACCAGCCATCATTGCAGAAAACTCCGACCGAGATATCTACTCAAACTGTAGATTTTCATTACAATTCGTCAAGCTATCCTCTTAATTTCCACATAGGTGATGAGAACGTCAATGTCAATCGTTTTCCTATCTATAACTTCTCTGCCAGGTTACCTCATTCTCCGCCTTCTTTAGCTAAGTCCACATATAGTTCACAACCATATGCAGTGATAATTTACTCACATTTCTTTTATAGAAAAATTGTTCCCTTATCTACCGAATAATCTTTTGATATTCTTAGTGGTTGTAAATATTAATGTTGATCCAAGAAATTGTAAGGTGATAGTGCATGTTTTACATGTAATTGTAAATTAAATATTAATCTTTCCAAAAATCGAAACTGGACAATAGAAAAATCACTTGCCGTATCAGTCTCTTGAAGAATTCATACTCCTTAAAAGAAATCCACAGTTAAACATGCATTTGCTATTATTATTATACGACCAAAAATTAATTATCATTAGATCACCAAAAGATAATTATGTGATTCATTTTTTATCATAGTACACACCAGTGGCGGAGCCAGAAAATTATTTTAGAAGGGTCATATATAAAATAATAATTTAATATTTTATTAAATAAATCATTTATACAAAATAATCTAAATTTTTAACAAACCATTAAATATAGTTGTTTCTGGTTAAATTAATGCATAAAATATATACATGACTGGATATATTTTTTCCATCATCTAGTTTTAAAAATACCAATATGTAAAAATGTTATTAATATTTTAATTTCATAACATATTTATTTATCTATAATATATATAAATATATATATATACGAATTTGAGTAATTTCGTAAAATACAAAAAAATTCATGTTCCAAGAATACCAAACACTCCTAATTATTCTAAAATACAACTAAAATATTTTCTTTCAAAAGTATCACAAACCTAAAAATTGAAGTTTAGTGGAATAAAATTTAATTTGGGTTTGGATTCACAATTAGAGTTTAGGGTTTAGTTTTCAAGGGATGATGGTTTACTTTTGAGAGTCAAAGGTTTACAATTATATGGTTTTTAATATTTTTGGAAACAAAATATTTTTGTTGTATTTTTTGAACAATTGAAAATATAGTATTTAGAACATAAACTAAAAAATGATATTTTTGAGAACTTTTTTTAATTAATTTTCATATCTATTTAAAATTAGTTTTTAGGTGGAATTGATATTACAATCATATTAATAACATATAAATGAAACTAACATATAAGAATAACCAAATGATCTAGAAAAATAATAAAGAAAAAAATAATATTTCAAAGATCAATAGACAAGAAAATAATAACAAGAATGAAAGAAAGATTTGAACTTAGAATTAGTGGGTTCAAAGAAAAATTTTAAACTAAATTAGAGTATAATTAAGTTTATATGTAATGAAACAAAATTTTATAAAAATTAAGTTGGGTCAGCTGACCCCATTCCTTTACTCATACCTCCGCCAGTTGTACACACACCAAATATATTATGTTTGATATTTTTAGTATTTGAATTATTATTTTTAATTAATTTCATAGTCCATAAGTATCTAATCGTAAGACCATTATTTGACGATTAAATTTCAATGCAAGTAAAAATTATACATGTTGGCTAACACAAAATATAGACAAATATTCACTCTCTATTTTTTAAATTTCTATTTCTTGATTTAATATATTCATTAACACCATATAGTATTTGGTTATAAAGAGTACTTCTAAAAAATAAAAAAATTATAGGCCATATCATTGAAATGTTCCTTTTCAACAAAGCTAAATTATGTCATGTTCACAAGTCAGTGTGATGGTCGTATAGATTCATATGTCACGAAGATACAATGGTCTAGCAAGTATCTTTTGATAAAGACGAGTAAGTTTCTTTGTCTTTGGTGTGGGAAAGAGAAGCATGGAACTCCTGTTGGTTTGTGCTTTAGGGTCCTGACCATAAACCTGTAAAATTGGTCTGTAGCCTTTTCTTCTCCCGTCAAAATGTGGGAGATCTCTGAGAATAAAACAATCCTACAGAAGAGGAGTGTACAGAAAAGGAGTATTTGAAGGAGGCCAATCAGAGCTTAGATTTTATCTAGAAATGTACTAAAGATATCTGAGTTGAGAAGGATGAGGGTTTATAGGTAAGTTGGAAGGTCGGGAAGGTATCATTCGATCAATGGGCTTGACGTCACCGGAGTCTCCAAACTTTCGAGGAATGGATCACCGTTGATTGGTTGAACCACTTGGAATGTTGGATGCCAATTTGCATATAAATTTTTATAAAAAAAGAAGCATATATGGATGCATATATAATATAAAACTTGTCTATGCATAATATGTGCAGAACTCAAATCGTCAATCTTTTAACTTCTATAAGTTAATTAGTTTCATGAAGAGGTTCTCTAGAATCATTAAATAGTTTTTATGATGTCAAAGTTCTACAAAAAGGATTAAAAATATGAAAGTGGAATACAGTAAAATCTATTGCAAAACAAAGATTGATGTGTAAGATACTTTGTCGGCTTGAACAACACAGAAGGTGAAGAAAAAGGCTCTTTTGGCCGGAGAAACACCGAAAGGAGCGTCGGAGATTCCCTTAGGAACAGCGAGACGCTTCACATAGAAGCGGAGGAGAAGGTGCTCATAACTTGGCTCGCCATTGGAGATGCACTCGCTGTCATTACTTTGTCTAAGTTTTCTTCTTAAGAAACTAAAGTAAAATGGAGTTGGGAATGTGATGAAGAAATAAGTTATCTACAAAAACTTGAGATTGCAGATGGTGATGTGTCAGAACAAAGGATCTGGTTTGTGGCTCTGAGGGAGCTATGTGTTTGATGATCGTGGTAGAAGCCACGGCACAAGCAAAAAACCATTGGTATGAGTCTGAACTTATTCCTTGGAAGGATATAAGCTTTTCGAGTGCTTAGGATCTCCTTATAGAAAGTGAAGATTTTGGGTTTCGATAGTTCAGATTTTCATCTTTAAATTGGAACGCTTCCTTGAATGAAATCAAATTTAGACCTTCAGGCTTCTTAACAGAAGACTAAGCATCATGTAATTATGATTTGGATGCATCATGTAATAAAGAAATTCATATATCTATGTTATTTTGACGTCATTGTCAAAACATGGTCAAACTAATACTATAGTGATAATTAACAAGTTTCAACCCATTTTTTTAAAGAGACTCTAAGGAAGCACACTATAACTTATTTTAAATTTTGTAAAATTGTCAAAAAAATCGTTGACTATATCTCACCAATTCATATTTTTAGGTTATTTTGACGTTATTGCAAAAACATGGTCAAACTAATGCAATAGTGATAACTAACAAGTTTTAACCCATTTTTATTGTCAAAAATACTCAAATGAACCATAATAAAACTTATTTAGAATTTTTTTCAAATTGAAAAAAAAATTATGGGTTATATAGCTCACTAATTCGTATATTTTAGTGATTTTGACGATATTGCCAAAACATGGTCAAACTAATACAATAGTGATAATTAACAAGTTTCAACTCATTTTTATTGTTAAATAGACTCTTAGGAAGCATACCAAAACTTATTTCGTATTTTTTCAAATTGGAAAAAAATCATGGGCTATAACTCACTAATTCATATATTCAGGTTATTTTGCCGTTATTGCCAAAACATGGTCAAACTAATATAATAGTGATAATTAAAAACTTTCAAACCATTTATATTGTTAAAGAGACTCTAAGGAAGCACACTATAACTTATTTCAAATTTTGTCAAATTGACAAAAAATCGTGGGCTATACTAATTCATATATTTTAGTGATTTTGACGTTATTGCCAAAACAAGGTCCAACCAATGCAATAGTGATAATTAAAAGACTTCAACCATTTTTATTGTTCAAGAGACTCAAAGGAACCATACTAAAACTTATTAAAAATTTTGTCAAAATGAAAAAAATATGTGGGCTATAGCTCATTAACTCATATATTTTAGTGATTTTGACGTTATTGCCAAAACATGGTCAAACTAATGAAATTGTGATAATTAACAAATTTCAACCCATTTATATTGTTAAAGAGACTCTAAGGAATAATACTATAACTTATTTCAGAGTTTGTAAAATTAACAAAAAAAAATATGGGTTATAGCTCACTAATTCATATATTTTATTGATTTTGACGTTATTGCCAAAATATGGTCCAACCTAGGCAATACTGTTAATTAAAAAATTTCAACCCATTTTTATTGTTAAATGAACTCTTAGAAAGCATATTAAAACTTATTTCGTATTTTTTAAAATTGGCAAAAAAAATCATGGGCTATAGCTCACTAATTCTTATATTTAGGTTATTTTGACGTTATTGCAAAAACATGGGCAAACTAATGCAATAGTGATAATTAACAACTTTAAAACCATTTTTATTGTTAAAAAGACTCTAAGGAAGCACACTATAACTTATTTCAAAATTTTGTCAAATTGACAAAAATTGTGGGCTATCACTAATTCATATATTTTAGTAATTTTGACGTTATTGTCA
>OVAV01002463.1:0-11186 GCA_900406375.1 Iberis amara
GTCTAGAGCAATCGGTAAGTCTACATATCAATCTCTTTAATTAACCTTTCTTTGAAGCTAATAAGAATTGAATCTGATGAAACGTTTTGTTTGTTTATTCACAGGTGATAATTACTTGAAACCATATGTGATTCCGGATCCAGAAGTAACTGTAACGGATCGAGAAGACGACGACGAGTGTTTGATCTTAGCCAGTGATGGACTATGGGACGTTGTACCGAACGAGATGGCTTGTGGCGTAGCTCGCATGTGTCTTAAAGGTGCTTCGACGGCGGAGGGAGGAGATGCCGATACGGCGCACAACGCGTGCTCCGATGCGGCGTTGCTTTTAACGAAGCTGGCTTTGGCGAGACAAAGCTCCGATAACGTGAGCGTCGTGGTGATTGACTTAAGGAAAATGAGGAATAGTCGATTATCTTAATTAGTTATTTTAATTATTAGTTTTTTAGAGAAATTGTTACATAGCTAATTATTTTTAGTTTTTCTTTCGTTTTAAGGTATTTTATTAAAAAAATATTAATGTTGGGGAAGAAAAAGAGCTGATATAAATGTCACGTATTTTTCTCTTATTTTTCGTATTCATTCAGGCATTATTATATATATACTTTGTATTCTTATTTCTTTTGTAGTGAATTTTCAAGTAGAGTAAACAGTATTACGTATATCCAGAGGAAGTTAAACCTTGTTAGTTTCTGTTTTAAGCAAAAATGTTCGTAGAACATAAAAATTGATTTAACAGGATAGCTATTTTTCACCATTCTTTTATTGCATGGTTACTAAAGAAACAACAATAATACTACTCTCTAATTTTTTTTTTCTTTATAAAAAAAAAAAACTGCTCTCTAATTNAATAAAAAAATGTGAAAAATATAAAATGTATAAAAATATATACAATTTTTAAAATGTAAGTTAAGGTTGGAGCCACTAAATAAATTGAAGAGGTTTTGTATTAATTGACTAATTAATATCAACTAGGAAAGGGATCTTCACATTCTTTTTTGGAATTGTTCTTTTGTCAACCTTTTTATTTTGAGTTAAATTATAGATCAACTTGAACATAAAATATTATATTGACCCTGAACCGTCCATTACTTGCCACTTGCCAGTTGTGGCATTGAGCAAATAATCAAATATTCTTCTATATTCGGTCATGTTTGATGTTATAATGTTTAGAAAATCTGTTTAGTATTTGATCGTATGTTCGGGCTGTTTTGCGTCTAGGATAGGAAGATGAATAAGTGTTTAGACATTGAGTAGTTTTGTTCTTTGATGGATTACATTAATTTTACAGTATCTTTACTCAACAAGCAAGCCATTTTTGTAGATGTCATACACTGGTTTTGGTTCTTAAGATCAAATTGCTAACTAAACGAAGCATGAACCGGAAATAAGAAAGAAGTTTATAGAAAATTTTGTTTGGATTAACAATAAAAAATAGATTAAAAGAAAGAATAATAAATTGAGCTATCGCAAAATCAATTTGGAAGGATAAAATGACACGAGCTAAATTGCTTAAGTCGAGAATTGATAAAAAAGAAACATACAAATGTTGTACCGTGGTTTGCTTCTTTTTGTATACTCTTCTGTGCGTTATCAATGGAAAAGTCGTAACAGTTTTATTTTTGTAATAGCCTGGATCCAAATTCTGCTTTTGTAAATACACATTTAAATGTTTGTTTGATCTTGGTTGTAATTCATCTATGTATGGTTAGTCTTAAAATTTTAAAAGCTGCGATACCAAATTAAAAATATATTATTTTGCATAATTTTATGAAAAATTGGATCATTTTTTAAACTAAATTTTTTTTAAAAAATATGAATTGTAAGTTTGTGTTTGCTCGCTTTGATTCAAGACCAGTCATGCATCTACGCTCATGCATGAATAGATCAACTCTATATTTCAATACGGCACAATTGGTGAAAATGTGGAAATATGGAGATTTCAACATCAAAAGATAAGGTGCATCCAAAATTTATTAGAATGCAAATGCATAATGTTGTATTATGCACAATGATGGGGTTTTTCTAGCTGTTGCCTGCTGGGTTCATGGAAAGAATGAGAGAGCAAAACAATAAGATTGAGAGGGACACAACACAAGTGGGATCTAAGATAAGATTATGCCTATTTGTGACAATTAAACATTGACACGTGTCTATTTGGTCTATGTGAGATTTGGTTTCGAAGATTTGATGTTGACCTCTCTTTCTCAATTATTCTTTCCTCTTTTTTCTCTATTATCATGATTTTGTCTCATTTTTTTTTTTTTTTTTTTTCTTCTTTTTTTTTTTTTTTGGAATTTTTTTTTCTTTTTTTTTAAATTGNAATTTTTTGTACTGCTTTTATAATATGAACGAAATACAAACAAGCAATTATTTTTATTTTATTTTTTGGTCAGAAAACAAGCAATGATTTAAACCCTGGAATAATACACTAAATCGAAGAGACAAAAGCCGATGAAAAAATAGTTAGTTCTTTTGAGACAAAAACTAAAATTTTACATTCTAAAATTTTCTGCCGAAGAAACCCTCTAACATATACTAAGCAAAGCAAGTCAAATCCAATGGAAGCCTAAAGAAAAAACGCACAAAAAAAATTGGAATGGTAGGACGTAATAAGCATTAACAGAAAAGCATCCTTCTATACTGATCAAAACTATTTCTCGAATTAAAATCTCAGATGCAGCACCAACAAAAAAAAATTCTTGTGAAAAACAAATCCCACCAATCTTCTAGGATTGTCGAAGTCGGAAGACATTCAACACCTTGAAAAACAATATAGCGAAAAAAGATTGATCTCAGCCAAATTTAAAATGTAAGGACAAAAAACGAGAGCAGCTCACCCCAAAGAAATTAAACTCATAAAAGATCGGTAGACAGTTGAAGGGAGGAACCAAAGATGACCGAGACTAGAACCGAAGACAATGCCATTAACAACTCAAAATGTTTGAACATAGCTGAACATTGTTAGACACCACTTGTGGAACCAAACCTAACAACTATGACTTAATAACCAAGGCTCTCTAGAGATGAAAACAACCGCCAAAAAACATAAAAACAATTAAGAACACGAAAATGTTGAATTGGAGCTAGGGTGAAGAGGAAGCGACAACAGAAAATGCTGGCGTTGACTCTGGTTGAAGCAAACAAATCTAGGATTTTGCCATTCTCGAAAAAAAGGGATTGAGTTGGTGATTCGTGAACTAGAGATTCTATATAAGTGTCTCATCTTGTAACTTCTTAAATCTTTTACTCATGTTAATTAGTTTTCTATATTATGGTATCGAAAAGAGCTACATTTTTTGACATTAATTTCTATACCACAATATCCATTAAAAATTATTAGATATTGATTGTATGTAGGTATGAAAGTCTATTTCATACTACTTGCACAAATAGCTCTATTAAATAGGAGTTGTCTTTATACGATTTCGAATGAGATCAAAAACTAAGGGGATTGGAAGAAATCCACTAAAATATTTGAAATAGAGTTATAAGGAGAATGAGTTCGAGAAGGTAGAGTAGAAATTAGTATTATAAAAAATGTTGTCAAAACAAAACGAGGATATATAGTCGCTAAAAAATAGTTATTCTTTTTCTTTTGAACGATTTTTATTTATGACAGATACAGACGTAACAATCAACTTTTGATTCTTGATTGGATTTTTCGAACAAAATATTAATCTCTTTTTGAATTGTTNTTTTTTGAATTGTTTCAAATTTCGAATTGTTACTGATAGGGGAGCTCTTTCTCACCCGTGAAATGAAGCTAGTAAATAAATTTTTTATCAACACATATATTATTTCCATTTTGGCATTTGAACTAAAGTGCATGAAGTCAACTATAGGACCATATACCACTAGGCTAAAAACATTATGCTCATGCGAGTATACTTTTACCAAGTAGAATTTTTTTTTTCCAACTGAAGAAATATATATTTAAAGGTTACCAACCAAGCAACCAAGAGTCATAAATACAGATCTCACTTCCAGAAAACAGAGGAGAACAAGAACACAAACCAAGCACAAAATAGAGGAATAATATCAAGGCTTCTCAGCTTGGAAAAGATTGAACAACCAAGAAGGGGCTCCTGCAGCAACGTAGGAGAGCCAATGATTTGTATATAGGACGCTAGAAGCTATGAGATGCGGTCCTCTGTTTCGATGGCGAGGGTCAATGACAAAAGACCAAGATCGGAAGCTGGTTAAGGAGCTAGTAATAGAGGAGAAGGCTTCTGGAACTTCCAAACCGGAAGCATATCCGTTTAGCGACTTCACCAAACAAGGAAATTCTGATGCAAAGAGAACTTGCGGGAACTTAAGTGCCACCATATCCGAAACTGCCCAGCTTACCACTTTGACAAGAGCTGAGAAGTTGGAGGATACTAAGCTGAAGGATCTTCGGCTATGGATGATGACAGTCCCTTTTGAATCTCTAACAACCCATGCCACACCTACCGCTTTCCTAGCTTCACACCAACGGAACCCAATATTGCATTTAACCCAAGGCGGCTTCGGGGGTTTCCAAAATCGAGTACCAGACTTTGCCGGATCTGAGACAAGAGAGTACTTGTGTTCATTTGCGTCGAACCACAACGCTGCATCAGTTTTATACTTCTCAGCAGACTCAAGAGGGGAATGAAGCTTCCCTTCAATGAAGTAGCTGTTTCTTGCCTTCCAAATACCCCAAATGAACCAGGAAAACGTTCTTCGTAAGGACCATGGTATATTAGAATCCTTCATAATATCAAAAAGGTGAGACATGTTAGCATAAATGGAGGAAATGTGGAAACCATCTTGCGGCAAAGGCAGGTCAGAGAAAGCCCAAATCTGACGAGCATAATGACATCTGAATAAGCAATGGTTTATCGACTCAAATTCTTCATCACAAAAGGTACAATGATTGTACACTCTGATTTTCCTTCTAACCAAATTATCTAAAACAGGGACAGCATTGTTAAGGATTTTCCAAACAAAAACCTTGAGCTTAGGGGGAGCTTTAATCGACCAAGAAAGTTCTTTTAAATGGCTAAGCGATGGACTAGTGCTTAATTCTTCAATCAGAGATGCAAACTTGATCTCGTGGGCCTGGTCATAAGCTGATTTTACAGTAAGACAACCACTAGTCGAGTGTTTCCAAACAAGGAAATCTTCAGAGGATAGCAACGGCTTAATTGATTTAATTCTCTCTATATCTTCTCTGAAAAACCAATGGTTTAGAAGAGAGTCATCCCACGTTCCTGTTCTTCTAGAGATTAGATCACCCACTTTCATATCTAGGAGAATTGAGCTTTGTTTAATAAGAGGAGATCTAGAGCCTTCACTAAGCCAAGGAACTGTCCAGACATTGGTTTTATTGCCGTTACCAATACCCACTCTAAGACCTTTAAGCAATAACTTTTTCCCTGCCATTAGACTCCGCCAAGCGTAAGACGGTTTAGAGCCAAGAGAAGCTTTGGTGAAGTCTGAATTGGGATAATATTTGCTTTTGAAGAAGGATGCACACAGACTAGTCTCGTTTTGATAGAGCCTCCACCCTTGCTTTGCTAGAAGTGCATCATTGTAACATTCCAAATCCCTAAAACCCATTCCACCTTGATGTTTGTGAAGACAAAGCTTATCCCAACTTACCCAAGCTATTTTTCTTCTCCCTAAAATTGAATTCCACAAAAATTCTATCATAGCAGAGGTAATCGCCTTACACGTTAGCTTCGGGAGTTTAAAGCAAGACATGGCGTGAGATGGGAGAGAGAGCGCCACCGCTTTCAAGAGCGTTTCTTTACTTCCCTGTGAAAGGAGCTTTCCAAACCATCCAGACATTCTTGACCTTAGCTTCAAATGAATATAGTCCAGGAGCTTCACCTTTGAACCCGAAAAAACTTCGGGAAGACCTAGTAAGACGAGGTGCCTCCAATGTTGGAAATGAGCAGAATCGATTTTATGAATTGTTGGTAAAACAAATCTATCTTTGAGCCGAAAGAAATAGATGATTTACTATAGTTTATTCTTTGCCCAGAAACTGATGAGTACTTGTCCAACAGATCTTTTAAGATGAAGCATTGAGAGAAGGATGCCTTGCAAATAAATAAACTGTCATCGGCGAAAAGGAGGTGAGATATTGAGGGTCCTTGGGGATGGAGCTGTATTCCTGAAAATAGACCCAAACTCTCTGCCTTTTGAAGACAATACGATAGACCTTCGGCGCATATGACAAATAAAAATGGAGAGATGGGATCTCCCTGACGAATGCCTCTAGAGGGTGAAATGAGACCAAAAGGTTGACCGTTCATCAAAACGGAGTAAGTAACAGAAGATAAGCAAGCCATTATCCATGTTATCCATATGTGACTAAAGCCCATAGCACCTAAAATAGCCTTAATATAACTCCACTCAACTCTATCGAAAGCTTTCGACATGTCTGATTTTATAGCTATGAATTGTTGAGAAGCGTAGTCATTCGATTTGAGGCTATGGATGATCTCATGAGCGATTAGGATATTGTCAGAGATTAGACGATTGGGAACGAAGGCTGATTGCGTTGGTGAAATAATTGATGGTAGGAGAGGCTTCAATCTACTAGCAAGAATCTTGGCGATTATCTTATAAATTACATTGCACAAGCTAATCGGACGCAAATCAGTCATCTTCGAAGGCTCCAGAATCTTGGGAATCAGACAAATGTGTGTGAAATTCCAATCCTTCGGCATATGGCCTGATTCGAAAAAACCCTGTATTTCCTTTGTTACTTGGTCACCGATAATGTCCCAGAACTGGTGATAAAACAAACCAGTGAACCCATCAGGGCCTGGCGCGCTGTTTGTATTCAGCTCAAAGACCGCTGATTTTATCTCTTCCTTTGAGATTGGCTTAGTTAGTTGACTGTTCATGGAGGCTGAAACTGATGGAATGAAACCATTAAAAAAATCTTGGAGATTCGAATCTGGTTCAACTATGGAAGAAGAGAATAACTCTGAGAAATAATCAATAGCGATTTGTCCTTTTGAGGAGTCTTCTGTTTTAGAGTTACCCAAATCATCTTTAAGAGATACTATGGTCTTACGAGCTCTCGAAGCCTTGACAGAGTTGTGAAAATAACGAGAGTTTTTGTCGCCTTCACTCAACCATCTTGCTCTGCTTTTTTGCTGCCAAAAGATTTCTTCATCTCTGTATGCTTTAATCAAGTTTTTCCTTAGCTCAAAAATTTCCTTAGATGATGGATGGATACTTGATTGAACCTGTTCCAGCAAAAGTTGTAGTCTAGTGATTTGATGAGAAGCATTGGCAATGTTCGATTTCTTCCATGTGCCTAAAATTCGTCTGCTTTTAGCCAGATTTTGAGTGAATGACTCTGATGGATTAAAAGAAGACCATGCCTTTGCTAAAATCTCTTTGACTTCTAGATTGTGTGCAAGTCTCTTGTCAAAACAGAATCGACCTCTAAATATATTCTGCTCTGAAACAAACTGAACCAGAACGGGACGGTGGCCAGAACCTCTTTTGTCAAGGAAATGTTGAGTAGCCAAAGGGAAAGTCTGGTTCCAAGCTTTGTTGGCAAAGAATCTATCCAACTTAGAATGAATCAACCAATCACCACGTTTTCCTCCCCAAGTAAAAGAGTTACCTCTGCTCCTTATTTCTGTAAGTTTGCACAACGTAATCATATCAGAGAATGGTTGATAATAACTTGGTGGACGAGCTGGGCCTCCTTTCTTTTCCCCTCCATGAAGAAGATCATTAAAATCACCAATGATGCACCAATTTTTATTCCTTAAGGTCCCCAATCTCGTAATTCTTTCCCAAAGTTTCGATCTATCCTTTTTAACAGGGGCACCGTAAATGCAAGTTAAACCAAAACATAAGTTCCCTATATGAACTTCAGAATCTATAAAAATTTTATTAGCAAAAAGTATTTCTACATCGATCGATTTTTTCCAAAATAAGGCAAGACCGCCGCTTAAACCTTCTGGTTCCACTGTAAATAAGTGGTCATAACCCAGACCCGCTTGCAAATCCAAAAGTACACGCTTTTTATTTTTAGTTTCTAACAAAAAAAAGAATATCCGGAAAGTAAGATCTTCTTAGTTCCCGAAGTCTCGGAACTACCAAGTCGTAAGCGCTACCGATACCTTGGCAGTTCCAGCTGAGGATACTCATGGATCTTGTGGCATCCCCGGTTTGGGGACTGCCACAGCCGAAGATCTCTTAGAACCATACAGATTAGCAAGATGAATATCAGATCTTTTCCTCTTTGCTGGTGGTAGCTCTTCCACCATTGGTTGTATAACTGATAACTTAGCCTTTTGCTTCTTTCTCTTGAATTTGGAAGGTCTCCTTCTTGAGCTGGCTTGACTGGAACCTGACCCGGATTCAAAGGGTATTAACAAACCCTTAGAGGAACCCGTAGGCACATGTTGATAAGGCACGATTGCAGCATCCATATTAGTCATTCTTACATCATTATCATATGCAGGGAATGAAAGTCTGTTAAAAGCTGAGCTTCTAGCGCTTGCAAAATAAGAGGCTAGTAATTTCTCTTTATCAGGGACTTGATTAGAGGCCGTTGAAGCAGACATTGAGAAGTCAAAGACAATACCTTTACCTTTGTCAATTTCCTTGGATAACCTCGGGGCTGCCTCAAGACGAAGAACCATCTTTTGTGAGAGCATGTCTTCACTTACCAACTGAATGGATGATTTAACTCGATGCTAACGAATCAACAGCTCTTCTGGGGGACCAGTTTGAAGATATTGACGCATTTCTTGAAGCACTTCTGGTGCCATTCTTACCCTACCAGTTAAAGGATCAAGCCCCACCTGATCTTCAGAGAGGACTCCAAACAAAGGGTCTTATGGAGAGAGAAGAGGAGCTTTAGCTGAAGAGGAGATGAAATCTCCGTGGGTGAAAGAAGGTGAGTCAGGATCAGAAGATGAAACAAAGGGGCATACTTCTTGTTCATGAGTCATTCTCTGACATCCATAGCATCTCTTCTGAATTTTTTCAAAGTCATATAACACCTTCCACTTTTCTCCAGACTTAAGTGTTATAACTCTATATCTTCTAAGTGGATGATCAATATGAATCTTTACTTGGACCCGAACGTAATCACGACTTTGAGCTTTAGACGGATCGAAAGCCATATCCACTACTTGACCAGCAAATTCACCTAGCCTCATAATAGATGCTGAAGTGTAGTTGTTGACATGGATATTTCGAATTCGTACCCAGGGAGAAACGAATTGCAGAAAATCTGAAGGTGGGTTCGGTGACCAACACTCTATCACAAAAACCCAATGATTATTTGTTTGGATGCCTTTGTCAAGAACCAAATCAATATCATGGTCATACTTGAAAATGAACTGAAAGGAGTCTAGAGACAGAGCAACTCCTCGGATCCGATCATATAGCTACCATTTTCTAGGCATGTAAAGAATGAAATTTGACATTTTTTGTTGAGAAGGGTTGAGAAGCTTGCCTAAGATGCTTAGAGTGTTCTGTTCAGCTGAGCTAAACTCTGGCTCATCTGGGAAAGGATAAGGGGCTTCATTTTCTTCCAGCGTTATACTTCTTATCTTCCTACTAATATCTTCAGACATGATTAGAGATGCAAGATGGTGATCTGAGAAGAGGGTAATTACTACTGGAGGAAGCAACGATCAAATTCAGGGGAGGGCAGATCGGAGAAAATCAGATCGATCTTGGCTGGCGCTATTATCAAGAAGATAATGATCCAAATACTTGGATTAGAAGTGGCCACGATAGAATAATCTAAGCTCTGCAGCACTGTAGAGAGATACCATATGCTGAAGAGAGTTCTAAGCCCAACTTGGGAGTTCGGTTTTTCCGAGTAAGACCAAGTAGAATTTAGATATGTAGAATTTTACTTGAAAAAAGGAAAAAAACAATTTACATGTACACTCAAACTATTATAATTTATTTGATTTTAAGAATGAGGATTTGTATTGTAGGCAACTTTAGTTATCTACCGGCAACCCTCATTCCGGTATATATATATACTCATAAATACTATTTTGTTGAGTTCTAAAATACATCAATAGTTCATATAGATTAATGTTCATAAAGTACTATTATAAAGTTTAGTTCTAAAATTATCACATTTTCTCAATAGTTTCAAAAACATCATAATTTTTTATTTATTTAAAAAATCCTACAAATTTTAAATAGTTTGAAAAGTATAAATCTAAACTTAAAACTCTCATACTAAATTATAACCCTTTCAAAACTAAACATTAATCTCTAGTAGAATCGAACTATAAATTTTAAATTCTAAACTTTTATTTTTTTATAGTTTTATGTTTGTAGTATAATACATATAATAAAAGATGAGTTTCCTTTGTTATTTAATTGACACGTGTCCTTAGAAAATTGGTAAATTGGTGACTTTTTAAATAATTGCGTCTCTTAGGGCATCTCCCAAGGCAATACCTTAAATTTGAAGTATCAAAAATGTGTATTTTGTAATATTACCCATATCTTTATTCACCATTACATAATATCCTACAACTTATAAATAAATATAAAACATTCAACTTTTAATTATTAAATATAATATTTATTAATAAGACATTACATAATTATTATAAAACATAGCAATAGCATCTTAAATAAAATTTAAATATCATTAGTAGTAAGTGATATTGCTTCTATTTTAATATTATAATTTTATTTTATATGTTTATTCAAATTCAAATATCAATTTTTGCCTTATGTTTTATATTTTGTAAAATAAATTTTAGTAGTTAGTGATATTTTCTCTATTTTAATATTATAATTTTATTTTACATGTTTATAAAAATAATATGTAAAAATTAATATACATTTAAAGTAAAACATAAAAAATATTATCACTAAAATAATTAAAATAAAACTTAAAATTATTATTTAAGAGTAATAAAAAAATATAGGGACTAAAAATGCAAAAAAAGTTGATACCTTATATTTGAGGTATTGGAGTAGTGATACCTCAAATTTGAAGTATCACTATCCTAATACCTCAAATTTTGAGGTATCCTTTGGAATAGAGGAAACCTAAAATTTGAGGATTTGCGGTATCCTTTGGAGATGCCCTTACCAACAGATGTATCTTCTAAAATATATAAAAAGGCTTTTTTTCTTTTTTCTTTTTATATTATGTTGAACCGACCACACACTTTTCTGCATGGCACGATCCT
>OVAV01002464.1:0-11186 GCA_900406375.1 Iberis amara
TATATAATCTCATATGTTATTTTTTTAAAAATAATTAACTAATAAATGGTAGTACAAATTCTAAAAAATGAATAACACTTTTTTAAGTAGTTTTTTTTGTTCTTTTGCGAAAAGAAGAAAAAAGTGTTTGTTGGAAATTTAGTGCTTTTTATGCTCAAATGTCGTTTAAACTTCAGTTAAATAATTTTTTGATTAAAAAAATTAAAAAAGTAAATCCGTTAAAACTACGTCGTTTTGGCGTAAAAACTATACGATCTCGTATGGGTGCCTAGGCAGCGCCTAGACACGGCCCAGACAATGCCTAGGAGGATTATGCGGTGTCTAGGCGTCCAATTTTTTTTAAACCGCATAAATAGTTGCGTATAGTAAAATAGTTGTGTTTATAAACCGCCTAACGCCTAGACGCCGCTTAGGCGGATGCCTAGAGCTTATTTTAGAACACTGGATATTTGCCTTTATTGCAACTTGTAATCATATTAATTAACCATCGAAAGTGGTGCAATAGTAATTGAAATCATGCCACGAGTAAAGCAATCAGACCGAATAGAGGGGTTGAGACCCCCAAAAAACATGCATCTGAGGTATTTCGCAGACTCAGACGAGTGAAATAGGATTATGGCCGAGATAAAATAAGAAGTTGATCGGAAAAAAAGAAGAAAAATTTGACCAAAGGAATTAGAATTTGCGGGTCAGCTAGTCAGAGACTGAGTTATCCAAGGACTTATCAGATGATAGTTGTCTCAATATGAAAGTCATAGTTGATCCAGACTTAATATGTATTAGGCGATTCCCACAGTTTTTTTTTCACAACGATTTCATTTCATAACTTAAACAATTACAAAAACATAGACATTGTCATATACGACTAAAGCAAAAAATTTGTTACAACCATAAGTGGTTAAACAAACAAAAAGGCAAAAGATTAGGTAAATGATTAAACTCTTGGAGATGAACGTCTTCGGTGTGAACACATGTTTATTTATATTCTTTTTGCCATAAGGGAGAAGGTTTTCTTCGATGATAGCAGGGATCAAACATCAAAGTCCTCCAAATTCGTCGAAATGAGGGTCGTTGCACTGTCAGAATATGAAAGCAACATATATGTGGTTGAAGACATGCCAAAATTTCGGAGAATATCGACCAGATAAAATTCACCTCTCACGCAAAGGGATGTTGTTGGAAGTGTGATTCTCTCCCTAGGGTAAGACGGTACAAGTTATCTCTACCGGCTCCGACAGAAGGAGGTTGTTGAATACTTCTTCAAAGGTGAAGAGCCTAAGGGACTATGTTTTTCAGAAAACTCTAGCTTTTGGCATGATAAAAGCTATGAATTTGAAACCGCAACAAAAGAGAGGCCAATTAACTTTTGGCCTTGATATAGATTTACACTAGGTTCAATGGTAATGAAACAAAGCTTGAGGATTGAAGAACTGAACCGTAAATCTTCGACGGAGATTGCTGAAACTTGAGTAATGGCGCATAGTTCACAAGGAAGTGGTGGCATAGCACCCACTAGTGACCAAAAACTTCTTGAACCTATAGTAATACCGTATTGCAAGTGACAGAAGCCTCTAGCCACACAATATTTGTTCTGAACACATTCCTCTTGAGATCTAAAGCCAACTTCTAAACCTTGAACAAACAAGCAAATCCTAGATGCAAAACACTAGGTCTCATGACCGAATACTGTCAATAGTGGCTTCAGGAAACCAAGGACAAAGCTTAACGCTTCTATTTTTTAGCTCATCGGAATAAAGGGGCTAGGTCGAGAGAGATGGTCTTGGACACCAGATTCATACCAAAACATTTCATCCTTTAAAAAAATGGTGATTTACCTTGTAATTGATCTCTGGTGGGACCAGGGGGATCCTCAACGGCCCAAACAACCGCGTGCAGGAAGATGGAGATGCGACGTGACCAAGGCCGATCCTAGATTTGGTTGACCTGAAGCACAAAAAAATAATAAAGGCTCTTTTGAAAAATAAAATTGAGAAAAATCAATACATGGGGATCAAACCCCTTCATCAAAGGTTGATATTCATTGGCCCAACCACTAGACTAAGCCAATTTTTATGTATAATGTGGCCGAAATTTGTTGGTATTATAAGAGGTCTCACGCACCTGCTTGTACCGCTTGTGCCAAGGGCCGGCACTGGACGTGAGATGCAACAGAGAATGGGTTGCGGCAGAGCTAGGGAGAAGAGGTGGGGCTTGCATAGGAGGAAGAGAATCGGTGATGACACAAAGAGGCAGCAGGATGAGGCCCCTTGCACAGCGGTGAAGGCGGTCGCACACCGGCGGAGTGAGTACATCCCATACGTGAACGAGAAGATGCAAAGGTGAAAAGAGAGGAGAGACGTGAAACAAATGAGGAGGGGCGACGCCGCTGGCGTCGAGCAGAGCCATCTCCGGAGTGATTTCGATAAGCGTGTCTAGGAGCTTCCTCAAATCGATCCCCACAGTTTATGTGAAGGAAATACGTATGAAATATATTTATATACTAGAAATAATTTTTATTTTTAAGAAGTTATGGAATATATTGTATTTATTATAAAAAAGTTTCAAAATTTAAAGATATAGACATATTTTTTGCTAGATCCAAATTATACATGTTTTAAAAGGATTGAAAAAACAAGGAACAAATGGGGGTAGTGGTGTGTTGCCTCCATTGTTTTGTTACTATATCAAGGGTCAAACTTGATCATTCACATAACAAATATATTTTCTCTTATTTATGAGATTTGATTTACTTGGTCGGCCCGTTGTACTCTAGAAATTTAAGTTGCGACAAAAAAAATTATTGAGAATAATATTAAGGATATACTCCATAAAAATAAAAACCAGGGTTTATGAGCTGGACATAATACAAGTAAACTCTGACGTGAGAAGATTATAATAAGACCAAATACTTTAATAGATGTTGTCACGATTTATGTTAAGAATTCATTAAAAGTGATTGTTTATTCTGATATCAGTATGTTGAAATCCATTAAAATAAAAACCATTGACTTCTGATATTGGACTGGAAGCTCATATGCGTGTTGCCATGTTGGAATTTATTATGCCAGTCTACCGATAAGAATCTTCATCGAGCTGGCCTAATGAAGAAGACATGGAGTATTATATAGTCCTATTCGTTAATCGTAATTTCATCATGTTAATCGGTTTTGTTCGATTCTAAGTTTGGGATACATATCTAAACTCATATAGCAATATATTTGTTATATTTATTTCGAATACTTCCCTCCAGGACCGGTTTTGAAATTTTGGGGGCTTGAAACAAAATTTTAAAAAATCAAGACTAATATTTTATATATTTGATTTTTGGGCCATAAATTTTTTTAAAAAATAGAGCTGTATATATAGAATTTTAAGTTTTGGGCGGAATTTCAATATAGGGATAAACTTATAAAATATGAAAGCTATACGCCAATATTTCATTCGGCTTTGCCCAGAACCGGCCTTGCTTCCCTCAAATTGGAGAATAGGTTATGAATGTCCAACCTAGAAAGTAAGCTGTCGAAGCAAGAATTCACTACAAAAAAACATTTAATGTCATTTTATCAGCATCATTTATTTAAGAGAAAATTATTATGTATATCATACTTTTTAGGAAAACTTTTACAAACTACCATAAACCCTTGTTCTTATTCAATCTACCATAATATTATATAAAAAAGACTAAAATACCCACATGGACACACTTTCTTCATTTTAGTTTTTTTTTTTAATCTCACATCATATTAAATATTTACTGTTTGTGCTTTTATTTATTTAGTGTCATAGTTGATTTTCTCTATATATTACTACTAAAGTAAAGAAAAAGATCACCACCTCTCTCTTCTCTTATGTAGACAAAAAGAAGATTTGTGGACAAATAAATGCAAACAAATAAAGGGCCAAGATCGATTCATGTTACAACACATGATTTATGAAAATATTGGCTACACCTTTTTCGTAATTCATCGTATTCTTGCAATTATCATATCAATCTTCTCCAAACTCAAAGTCACAATCATTGTTGCCATTAATATATTCTTTGCCATCATGCTTTCTTTTATGAGTTGTCTCCTAACTTAATTCGTTGCTATGTTGTCCACCTATAGCAACTTCATGTCCACGATATAAGTCAAGTGGTTCACTCATATCCCTCGGTAATACCACATTGAAGTTATGTCCACTATCGACAATTTTTTGTACACTAACACCATTGTTTTTATCCACTGCAATAAAACCTCTATGTACACTTTCAATTTTGTTAATTGTGTCTAACATGTTCTTGTCTTCATATGATGCAAAAACTCATCATATTTTGTGTTATTTGCATTGCGTGGACATATTTTGGAGATCGAAAGCCATATGTTGTCCACAGATTCAACATGTTTGATGGACATATGTTGTCAGACTCAACCAAGTAAAAAACAAAAAACTTAGGTGCCAAGTCTCCTATCTACAACAAACTCAAGTTTCACGAAGTTTAATTCCATATAAACTATACCTTTTTTTTAAAAAAAAAATACTCATCGTGTAATAGTTTTTGTCCAATGTAGTCATATTTAATGTCATTTAATGTAAGATCATCTCTCCTCCTTTTTTTCCTCAAAGAAGACAAGGGAGTATTATTGGCATTTCCTTCATACCACGACAATATGGCATATTCCATAAAATCCACTCAATATGATATTTTATACAAGATTGTTAGCTAATATGGTAGATTCAAAAAAATACCCTTTATTTAATTGAAGCTAAAGAGAAAAAACATTATTCTCTCCGTTCATGAAAAGATGATGTTTTGAAATTTTTACATAGATTTAGAAATACAACTTTTGATAACTACTAAAACAACTTTATGGTTAATTCTATTTTGACAATGCATTAACACCACTTTATGGTCGAAACATTAATATTCTCTTTTAAAAAAAAATACTCATTAATGATATATTTTATATAGTTAATATAAACCGCTGAAGATGTGGCTTCCCCACCAGTAGCGACCCGCTATGAAGAGCTCTTGCTTCTAGACTGAAGAGATCAATGGCTAACCATTCTGAGGAACTGATTTCAGAGGATGGAGAAGAAAGAAAGGAAAACAGAGAGAAGAGGAACAACGTCGAAGGGGAGAAGTTTTAAACCCTAGAACATAAAAATGAAAACAAAAAAGGGTTTGGAGTGCTTTTACCTTGTTGCGTAGAGGAGGAGAGAGATGGCAGTTGAAAATGGAGTGGAAAATGACGGTTCCAAACACTTGAAGAGAGAAAAGTAATGATAACTGCCTCGAGAATGCTGAACCACCTCTTCTAGGAACGCTGACACCTTTTCGAATTTTGAATTTGAGCGACACCCGCGTGCAAAGAGGACTAACCGCCAGAACTGTTGAGATTCCCACTTATCAATTCCAAAAACAAATCAACTCGAATCCAAACAGCCAACCCAATAATGAATTTTCAAGTCTTCGTACATGATCTAGCCTTTGTTAATCGAAACAGACAAACCTGGGTTCTCGAAGGTCACCCAACTCGCCAAGCTCGCTGGGAGACCTGGGGGCTAATATGTAGGTGTCAAAACCCCCTCAATAGGATTTCGCCTTAATTAGTGATATTGTACCATTTAACCTAGCATGTATTGACCTCAGCAGGATTAACCGACAGAGTATTTCTGCATGAGTACATTTAAGGAACATCCAAACACCCAACGTGCGACATGACCGAGGGCGACGAGGAAACAACCTGAGCAAGGAATGACAGAGTCTCAACCGTTCCGAGCTTCCCAGGATATGCCGAGATCTTGCCAACGAGGAGGTATAAATGCAGCAAGAATATTGGAACAGAAGCCCGAAGTATCCGACAGCCCCAGCTAGAATCGGAGCCGACCTCATGAGTATAAATAGAAGAATTAGGAGAGAAGAGGGGGATCTTTTCTTGCTTTTTTTGAACTTTTTACTTAAACATTTCCTCTTGTAGGTGAGCTCAAGCTTTAGAGCAATTCAATCGAGTAATACAAATCTTTTGCCATAAATTTGAGTTGTGATTGTTCTTTATTAAGACGAAAATCGTCGAATTCCTCAGTGAAATTTAGATAAATTTATTTTGTGGATTTTGACATTCACAAATTGGCGCCATCTATGGAGAATTCTTAGATTTTTAACGCACAAGGACGCCACAATCAAACCCATTGCTGTTATGACAGAAGAACTACCGCCGCAACCAGACGGATACAGTAGCACGATCCAAGCACTCCATCAATCCATGCAATCCATGTCTGAGAGGCTAGAAATGCAAGATCCCCTGAATCAGTCTTTGCTAGATCGACTTGACCAAATGGCGAACAAATCTGCAGATCAAAACAAGGCGATCACCAAGCGGCCTCATCACGCCGATGACAACTCCGGAAATCCGCCCGACGATACCCCATCTCTGGTAAATACTCCAGGAGATTAATGTTGACTCCAACCCCAAACTAAGTCAAGACGCACGCACACCGTTCCGACACCGCAGAAACCCTGCCGAACGGTAACTCCCAGAGGAACATTCCATTCCGAAGAGTGATCAGTCTCAGGACAACCCCGAACAATCGCATCACACTAAACACGCCGAAGACTCAAGCAGCGAGAGGGATCGCCTCGACCTATCCGAGGGCTCAGATGGGAAATTCATGAATACGAGGAGGACTACCGCAACCCCTCTTCTCAACCGGATAAGCGACCTCAACCTTCGATCTGAGAGATCCAAGAGATGAAAACTCTCTCCAAGAGGCCATCCGACAAATGAACTCTAAGGTTCACCAGACGATCAATTAGCTCCCAATTTGGATCGACTGATGGAGGAGACTCTCCGCAGCCCGTATGCCCTGCACATCAACAACGCTAAAGTACAGAACCCTGGGAAAATAAAAATCCCTTTTTACGAAGGGAAAACAGATCCCAGCGCGTACATGCCAGCCTTCCGCATAGCGGTCGCTCGGGCGTAATTCGATGAAGACGAAAAGGACGCAATTACTGTCAACTCTTCAGCGAACACCTCCAAGGACCAGCACTCATGTGGTTCTCCCGACTGCATGAGGACTCAATCCACAGTTTTAACCAGATGATTTTAATGTTTCTAAAACACTACTCGGTTTACATAGAAAGAGATATCTCAGACGCAGACATATGGTGTATTACCCAGGGGCCCAACGAACCCCTCTGACAGTTCAATGACAGATTCAAAAAAGTAATATCTCAAGTGGTGGTGACCGATAACGCGCCGTTGCCGCCCTCAAAAACGCGGTCTGGGCGAATCAGAATTTCGAATGGATTTGATATTGAACCCTCCGGCGACCATTGACGACGCATTACACATAGGTACAATTTTCGCACGAATAGAAGAAGACCTAATCGAAATGCGCAAACTGAGCAGAGAGAATAATCCAGCAACTTAACTAGCTGCTCCGAGGCGGACTTCCCCCGCAGTGAACCAAAAATTTTACGCTGGAAAACCCAAAAATGGTATGTGGAACCAGTGGAAACGATCTGAGGAGCAAGGAAGTAAAAAGAAACATTGTGATTATCATAAGCAAGACGACCATTCAACTGAGGAGTGCAAGAGCTTCAAATCTTTCCTCTTCGCAAAATACTAATCAGGCGAGTTAGTGGACCCTGACCAGGCTAAGGTAGCAAATACCCATCCCGATACAGCATAACAGAACGAGGAAGTCAACACTCTAATAAGAGCACGGGAAGAACTGCCGCAGGTGGCACCAACTCCTCTATTCAAGAAACGTATCAACATGATCATGGGAAACCACCATTTCGGTTTAAACTCGATCACATCAATCAAAGTAGGGGTAGGCATTCGGTTTGTTCGGTTTATTAGGTTCGGTTTGTTTGGTTTTAGGTTTTTTTGGTTTTTTTTTCTTTTGGCAGAATTGAACCGAACAAAAGTTTGGTTCAGTTTGATTTGCATTCGTTTTTTCGGTTCGATTTTTCATATTTAAAGTTCGGTTTTTTCGGTTCGAAAATCTTAATTTTTGTTTTTTTTTTTTAATTTTTCCTGTTTTTTTTTCGATTTTTTGGTTTTTTTTTCAGTTTTTCGGTTTTTTGGTTTTTAAAGGTTTATTTTAGCAAATTCAGTTTGGCATGGTTCGGTTTGATTCAGTTATTTTAGTAAACAAAATTGTTGCCGAACCGAACCGAACCGAAAACCAAACTAAAATAAAAATTATGCCGAATTAAACAGAACTAACCAAACTAAATTTTGTTCGGTTCGGTTTATTCAATTCGGTTTAAATGCCCACCCCTAAATCAAAGCATACGAACGGAAGACCGCGTCTTGCCAGAAATGGCAAACTAAACCCCAGGAGGCCGAAGAACCCATCCAATTCGTGAGATGGACACAACAGGTCACGACGTCTCCCATGCTCATATACTGGTTAGACTTGATCCTAAAAGATTATGAGATTGCAAGGATACTCGTAGACAATGGAAGCTCAGTCGACTTAATTTTCAAGAAAACACTAGACAAAATGGACATCAACTTGTCCTGAATAGAAGGGCCACTACGCCCTTAGCAGGGTGCACAAGCGAAACCGCCATGACGTTGGGGACGATCAAATTACTCATGCACGCAGCAAGAGTATGCAGGATGATTGAATTCACGGTAATGAATCGACCAACGATATACAATGCTATCTTAGGGACAACCTGGATAAACGCGATGAAGGCAGTGCCTTCCACTTACCACTAATGCATCAAGTTCCCTACCAAGAAAGGAGTAAAAACCATCAAAGGGAGCCAGAGGTCGATCCGTGCTTGTTACCTAGCTGAATTCGAGCTTAGGAAGAAAGCTTTATAGCAATTAGAAATCGGGGAGCCAACCACCCCAGAAACGCTAAGCTACGAGGAGCCCAAACTAGACAAGGTAACACAATACTGCATCGATCCAAGTTTCTCAAAACGATGCGTCGGGATAGGATCTAAGTTACCGAAAGACATAAAAGAAGACCTAATCAACTTCCTTAAAAAGAATAAACACACTTTCGCCTGGAATACGACGGACATGCCCGGAATAAGCTTGGACATAATGTTCCATGAGCTGAACGCTGACCCAATTTACAAGCTAGTTAAGCAGAAGAAGCACAAGCTGGGTGATGAACGGGCTCAGGCTGTTCGAGACGAGGTGGAAAAACTGATGGGGGCAGGATCCATTACCGAAGTAAAATACCTAGACTGGTTGGCAAACCCTGCGGTAGTCAAGAAAAAGAATGGGAAGTGGAGAGTACGCATCGACTTCACAGACTTAAATAAAGCATGCCCCAATGAGAGTTTCCCGCTACTAAATATAGACCAGCTGGTAGAAGACACATCAGGCTATAAACTCCTCTCGTTCATGGATGCTTTCTCCGGCTACAACCAAATATTAATGCACCCTGACGTCAAAGAAAAAACAGCATTCGTCACCGATAGGGGCATATATTGCTATAAGGTAATGCCTTTTGGCCTCAAGAACTATAGGGCCACGTATCAGCGTTTGGTCAACAAAATGTTCTCTGAGCAGCTCGGGAAAACGATAGAAATATATTGATGACATGCTCGTCAAATCTCTCGACGAGGATGATCACGTGGGCAACCTACGCGTCTGTTTCCAGATCCTGAACACCTATGGGATTAAGCTAAATCTGGCTAAGTGTACGTTCGCGGTTACCTCATGCGAATTTCTCGGCTATTTGGTAACTAAAAGAGGCATCGAAGCCAATCCGAAGCAAATCAACGCGCTACTGAGAATGCCATCGCCTAAAACCACAAGGGAAGTGCAGAGGTTAACAAGCCGAATAACAGCCCTGACCTGCTTCATATCCAAATCAAAGAATACCATTTTATAACCTTCTCAAGGGGAATAAGAAATTCGTTTGGAACGAAGAATGCGAACAAGCATTCAAAGAACTGAAGAACTACTTGATGACGCCTCAGGTCCTATCCAAGTCACAAGAAGGGGAAACCCTATTCTTATACATAGCGGTGTCGACATACGCTATCAGCTCATTCCTATTATGTGAGAAGCTCAGCAATCAAAAACCAATATTCTACCTCAGCAAGATCCTGGATGACGCATAAACAAGATACCCAACAATAGGAAAATTAGCTTTGGCGGTAATCCATTCGGCAAGGAAGTTGCGATCCTATTTCCAATCCCAGTCAATCGTTGTTTACTCAAATCAACCACTGCGTACAATCTTACATAGCCCCAACAAGTCGGGAAGACTATCCAAATGGGCAGTCGAGCTCAGTGAGCAAAATATAGAATTCAAGAGCAGAACATGCGCAAAATCCCAAGTACTCGCAGACTTCCTCATAGAACTACCACCAGAGATGGAAAACGAGTCCAAGTATTCCAAAGCACGATGGTCTCTGTACGTTGACGGAGCTAGTTCCAAGCACGACTCAGGGATAGGCATACGATTGATCGCCCCTATAGGCGAGATGATTGAGCAATCATTCAGGTTAAACTTCGCAACTTCAAACAACAAAGCTGAGTATGAAGCAATGATAGTCGGTCGACGTCTAGCAGCAACAATCGGGCCGATGCAAATCAACACCTACTGCGATTCCCAGCTAGTGGCGAACCAATTTAATGGGGAGTACGAAACAAGGGACGACATAATGGAAGCATACCTAGATGTGGTAAAAAAACCTGTCTAAAGATTTCTTAGAGTTCGACTTGATAAAAATCCCAAGAGGAGAAAATACACCTGCGGACGCCTTAGCTGCCCTCGCATCCACCACGGACCCTCAAACGACAAGGGTCATACATGTCGAGACCATTGACAAACCCAACATCTCGGTAACCAAGACCGCCTGCGTCGTACAAGAAACGATAGAGTACAACGCAAACCCAGACCCGGAAGGCCTGGAGGAAGATGAGGTCCCAATGGAAGTAGACGAGGTCAAAACAAAGATAGATTGGCGAATCGAGATACTCGCATACATTACACACGGGATCTTACCACTAAAGAAATGGGACGAAAGAAAACTCAAAGCCAAAAGTGCGAGATACAACCAGCTGGACGGTAATCTCTACAAATGGAGCGTCAGAGGACCACCCCTAAAATGCATATTCGGTCACAAAACCTGAAAGATAATAAGAGAAGTCCATGACGGAGCCTGCGGTAATCATGATAGTAAGGTTTTTCGGTATCAATTCCTATTACACTAT
>OVAV01002465.1:0-11185 GCA_900406375.1 Iberis amara
GAGATTAATCTAGTTTCTGTCTTTTGAGTTGATAACTATTTCCAAACGAAAATCCTTAAATGATAACCTGACTTTTAAACCTGACTACCTGTGGATTGCCTATTGCCTGACGTCTTTAGTTTATTGTTTACAACNTTGTTTTAATTATTGCTTTAATTCAGTTACAATCATCTTATTATTTTGTCTTGGCTTGATTTGAAATTGAACTGAAAGTCGTGTTGTGGGTCTCTGTAGATTCGACCCTCTACTGTGCTATAGTGATTTGTTCTCCGCAGTATAGTTTTAGGATTAAACTCTTGCCGTATCATAATTTTGGCGTCGTTACAACCATAAAAACTAAAAACTAAAAATTTGAAAAATTTTCACCAAAAGACAAAAAATTCTGGTCATTATTTTCACACCGTCCCAGTGTGAAAATAAATCCAAGAGAAGGAACGATGAGCAGATAACAGAGGTAAGTCTAAAAACATAAAAAATAAGAAAATAACATATGAGTTCTGAGTGAAAAAGAAAATACTACAATGAAGCGCAAACTCTCTCAATCCGAAGGGTGACCCGAACCATCTCCTTCCTCTCGCTGCTCAGTAAACTCCATCTCGTCATCACAATGGCGCTCGGTGGGTGGAAACAAGAAGAAACATTCCGCAGGATACGCCGCATCAACCCATTGTTACGCTCCTATGAATCCATGATCCACTCCATCTTCTCCTCAGGAGTCATGTCAGCTCTGCGCAGTGGGAGATTGAATGCACTGTAGTCCTCGGGAGATTCGTCATCGGGGCTGGGAGCTCTAGGTCGCCGCTGGGTGGAACGTCTCCTAACAGAAAGTCTCGGGGCCTCGGGAGCAGCAGGTGGGGCGTTGCGCAAATGTTGAGGACCCGATAAAAAGCGCACATTGGCCAAAGACGTGATGCTCGTCAACTCAGTCTTCGGGAGGCTAATCTCACATGTCTGACCTGCAAAGTTCTTAAAGAGATAGTCCCGATGCTTCACGAACCATTTCGTGTTCATGAGATACTTCTCGTCCACAAGGTTTGTCTTCGGCTCGGGAGTGAAAAGCTCAAGTGGAATACCAACAACGCGTAAAACTGGGGTAACTAGACTACCCATCATCTCCGTCCTCTTAGAATTCTTCAACGCCGCAAACTTTCTCTCAGCTAGAATCTGAGCAAACAACCAACTAATGTTAGCATGATGAGTGGCGCGATCCTGATCTGTCTCATATGTGGTCAAGGTGAATTGGCTAAGAGCATAATAGAGAAACTCTAGCTCTTGGTTTCGGGTGGAGCCGGATTCATGTAACCCAAATCAACTCAATTGAATGAAAAATTAGAGACTCAAAGGCAAAAATTTAGCAAACATCACCATAAGACACCATGTGATACTCAAATGAGAGCCTAAACACAACAATCCAATCAACAATTAATCCACATGAAACCCGAAATCCAATTTGTTAAATCATGAAGCACAAACATCTCAATCAAACACTCAAAATTCTTAAATCATCATGCATGTGACGTTTTAGTGCAAAGGAAGTGGATTAACAACCTAGATAAGTGTTCCAAGAATCAAAATCATCAAAAGCACAAAACCCAAAGAACGCTTCAAACTTTCGGACCAAAAGAAGGGTAATGCGAGTTCATACCATGTTGAATCGAGATAAGAGTGAGAGAATCGGATAGGGGGCGAAAAACCGAGTGGATTAAAGCCAAAAATCGATTAAATCCGTTGATATTCAAGGGAGATAGGGAGTTGGAGATTTGAGGGGATTTTTAAGTTTGAGAGGAACAACAATGGTGAAAGGGGAAGAAAATGTCGTGTAGGGTTTTAGGAGAGGGGAGGATTCGGTTCGATTTGAGTAAAATTCGGTAAAAATCCAAAAATATGGTTTAAATTAAGTGAGATCCGGTTTACCTGAGGAAGTGCCCAATCGATCTATGTAGTGCCCGATCGAGCGCTTGTATCGAATTTTTCCAGGGAAAAATGCCGATCGGGCACACTATCTTATGTTTATTTTGGACGTTTTGTCTTTTTGATGAAAATTTTCATTTTGATAGAGTCGAGTCAAATGAATCATGACCAGAATCTATGATGACTACTAATCTAGTGTGAGTCTAAAACTGTTTTTCATTGATTGTTGAGATTTGATTTGTTGATGTGTTTGATTCAGAATCCCATTTGCTAACTGTGTGCTTTTGAAAGTTCATGCCTTTTAGATTGTTGATGATTTGGTGCTAGCTCTAACCTTATGTAAAGGGCTGGTTGAGATGATTTGATGGTTTGATTGATTAGGAATTTAGAGTAGGAGGCATGTTGTTTAGCTAAGTGGTGGTGTATATTTTAGACAACTGTTGATACCGAGGTTGTCACCTCAATCAAGGACCCGATCTGGAGAGTCGACCCGGCACGTCCTATCCTAGGTTCATTAAGTTGGGCCTAAATAAGCCCAAACCGAGGTCACCGATTGAAGATCAGGTCACCTCGTCAGGAAGGCGGTTTAGCTAAATTAGTGAATATATTAGTTATGAGATAATTCCAAATATTGTTAAGGAATATTTCCGAATATTTTAGGAGAATATCATGTAACCTAGATTTAACCTAATTCTCTATCATGTATCTATAAATAGGGAATTCTATGGTTCAAATTAGGGCATTCGACTCAATAACACTCACAAGATAATACAAAGGAACAATTCTCTTAATCAATTTTGTTAGGTTGAAACTCTGGTTCAACAACAACCTAGTTCATCTTCTTGTTGTGAGCGCAATTGAAGTACTTACTCATTTATTGACTCGCTTAGAAGGAACAAGTTAAATCAAAATCGTGCTCAAGACTTGGTTTACATCCACAACAATTTACGTCTTTTATCAAGGAACTGTGATGATTAGAAAGAAGAAAGGACAAAGATGTGGGATGTTGGTAGAGATACATTTGATTCAATGGAAGATGTGGGATTTTGATGTTTGCGAACCTCTTGTTAGACCAGAATTGGAAAATGAGTCACTTAGTCATGCTTGATTTAAATTTTTCTAATTATTTAAGATATTAGCCTAAAGTACTTTTTATTATATGTTTAGACTTTTTAATAAATTATGAATATTTTCTTATATTTTTATTTCCGTATCTATGTCGTACCCATATCTAAAAATTTTGATATTATCATTTTTTGTCCCAGTCCCTGTTTCAAGCAACATAGTTCTGGATCTGTTCTGAGTTAGAGAAAGAATCANTGTCCCCGTCCCTGTTTCTTGTATCAGTACTCGCCCGAGTGCAACATAGTTCTGGATCTGTTCTGAGTTAGAGAAAGAATCAAGATGGTCACTAACACCATTGGTGAATGAAGATGGGTTTTATTCCTTTCATTTTCTCCCAAGGTAGCCTTGACTATGACATCAAATTGTTTTATGTCTATAGAACTTTAAGTTGGGTAACAGTGGTTTGTGAACAGAGTAGTAAGTCTTCATTCTAATTTGATCTCAATTTTTTCTGATAAAAATGTTGTAAGTTTTAGAATAATCTCTACTTCTACTTCTTTTGACTTTTTAGTCAGCATTTAATCTTTTGATTACATGTTTTTCTGCCTGTTGGAATGCAATATCAGCATAATTTTTTTTTTGTAGAAACTTGGCAATACCAGAATCACATAACTGGAAGCTTTGATATCATGCTACTCCAATAGGAATCTTAATTAAGTTGGATTACAGATGGTTCTAGAAATCAGAAAGAAAGAGTTTAACCACACATGTAATCAAACTTGATAATTTTATCAGATAACTAAATAAGTAACAAGAAACTGTTTGATAAGATAATCAGTTATGACTCAGACAAGACTTGATTGATGTTGATGATCTTTTGAGTTGTTTGGTGAGGAAGAAGATGCTGAAGGAGCTGACCAGTTTCTTGAAGTAAACGAGACTGTAAGAGAGGCTGCATCCACCACTACTGGAGTAAATGAACCAATGCCAAGTGTATATGGCGAAAAATCCGGCAACGGTAAGTTCCCATTTAAGTAAAGAACCACTTGTTCCATCGTTGGTCTAGATTCAGGCACAATGTTTGTACATAGCAACCCAAGTTTCATAGCCAACTCAACCTCCTCTGGTATAAATTCATCTCCGAATCTCGGATCTTTTGCATCAAGCAAACAATCTTTCTTCCAACATTCACAAACCCATTTGATCAAATATCTTTTGTCACCTTTGAGAGCAGGTTCCACAGGTTTCCGCCCACATGTTACTTCAAGAAGAAAAACACCAAAGGCATAAACATCAGTTACAGTAGAAGCACCCATTGTTATTAACTCAGGTGCCATATACCCAACAGTACCAACTGCTGCTGTTGTAGCTGCATTGCCTCCATGATCATGAAACCTAGCCATACCGAAATCACCTAGTCTACCATTAAACTCAGCGTCTAACATTACATTAGAAGCTTTAATATCTCGGTGTAGAACTACTTGTTCAGCTCCTGTATGTAGATAAAACAAAGCTGAAGCTATACCTTTAAGTATAACAAGTCTTTGAGACCAAGAAAGAACCGGACTTTCACTTTCGCCATCGAACAAATGCTGGTCTAAACTACCATTAGGCATATACTCAGAGACTAGTAAAAGCTCACCTTTTCTCCTACAATATCCCAGAAGTGGAACAAGATTTCTATGTTTAAGACTTCTCATACTCACTACTTCAGCTACAAATTGCTTCATACCTTCTTCACCTTCATGAGACACTCTTTTTACAGCTATAGGTTTGCTTAAAGGAAGATCTCCTCTGTACACTACACCAAAACCTCCTCTTCCAAGAAATCCATCTTTGTGAAACCCATTTGTTGCTATGTATAAAGATTTGTAAGAGAATCTATGTGTACCATATTCTTTCTCCCATGGCTCTCTTACTTCTGCATATTTCTTTCTCCTATGGTAATAAACTCCTCCAAGAACAGCTATTACAATGATAGCTAGTGAAATTGGGAGACAGATAAGCAGAGCATATGGTTTCTTATGCTTAACTCTAGGCCGAGGAACTTTAGGAAGTTTTGAGATGTCTAGTGTCTTCAATTGTTTCTGGCTTGTGCTGAAACTCCACCCAAGAATATAATGGTAGCTTATTGATGTCCCTGTTGATGCAGAGAATCCAACAAACAATCTTCTATTAGGAAACACTTGTGAGAGATTAAGTGGTCTTGATAAAAGAGGCAAACTTGGCTTCTCTTCTTCAAGAGGAGCTATAGTAACATTGAGTAGAGTCCCTTGGTAATCAACCCATACTTGTATAGAATCTCCATTAGAGATGTTTAAACTTACATTCTTATGTTGTGTTTTGGAAAAGTAAGAAGCAAGTGTTGATTCCAATGAAATTGGATTGTTTACATCAATACCAACATGATTGTTGTTAGTCTCACCAAAATCAGTGTTTTTAGAAGTGTCTAGCTCAATAGCAAAGAGGTGAGAAGAAGCAGATCCATTAGTAGAGGCGTTGAAAATCCCTAAGAATCGAGCTGGTTGAGCCTGTGTGAAATCTACAGAAGGAGATATCACAAAGGTAATGCCATGACCAATTTCAAATCCAGGCTTAGGCACTAGAGCACATACAAAATGTGTTGAGAATGAGCTGAACTCAATTGGCTTCTTGATGAAAGCATGACCCATTTGATGATGTGAATCTTTGGCAAGCTGTAATAATCCATTAGAAAGTAATGTAGACCCATCCAGAGAAAGATCTTCTTTGTTAAACCCATTGAAGACAAAACTGGTCTCTTTTGATGAAGAGATGAGATGAAAAGAGGAGATCAAACACAAGAGAAGCAATCCACTAGCCATTTTTTTTGTTGCTGTTGATGAAACTGTGAGACCTACTTAGCTGTATAATATAAGAATTTACATAATATATTATGTAAATCAACATTATAATTCACGTGGTTTCTCAAATTTTCAAATTTAGATATTAGTTTAATCCAAAGGAAAGTGGTAGAAAACAGCTACTTAAAAACTATTAAACTAAAATCACTACATGTGTCTTGGATTCAGTAGCCATAATCTTTCACCGGATTTTACTCATACTAACATCATTTTTTTTAATTGCCTTTAGAAATTGTACTTAACAGCTTGATAATATTATATAAATCAACATACATCTTCACATGCTTTTCTCAAACGTTTAACACAACTAATTCAATTATATTCAGTCAAAATAGGTCTGGATGATTTCCAATTTAAACTGATTCAGAGAATGACAGTTATAGATCTTGTAATTGGTATTCACAGGAAATTGAGAGCTGTGAATCTATCCTCATAACTTGAGCTACTTATATAATTTACTGCTTAAGATACTTTTAAATTTGAAATTTACCAAATGAGAAGAAATCCACGAGCTAGTGTTGCTGATGAATACTTAGACTTGTCGTTCTCTTTTCTTCTCTGATATCAATTGTTGCTAGCTGTAGAAAACGGGATATGGTAATCGCAGCATCATATGCTTTTACTTTTTTATTAGCTTTACAAACTGGATCTAATCTTATTTTATATAAAATAAGAACCGCTTCACATCTTTTTTACATTATTCTAATTAAGACATTATTTTACATCTCTTGGTGAAAATAATAATATTAATAATAATAATAATCACCTTTTTTTTGTCAAAATAATAATCACATCTCATTCAGGGAAAATATTACTCAAAAAGTAAAAAAAATCAAAGCCAAGCCCCCATCTTTTATAAATATATTCAGGTATAGGTACATAGAAAGTTTTCTCCTATCATCTTTAACTTTCTACGATCATTATTTTTTAAGTAATTGCAAACTGTGTTAATAACAGCGTCTTGGTTTACTTAGGAGAAAAATCATCAATGCAACATAGATTATTTAGTGATAAGATTACTGCAAAACTTATACTAGTTTATTTGAGTCTATATCATCCTATATATTAGGCGTGTGCATTCGGGTTTCGGGTCGGTTACTACGGATTTCGGGTTATTTGGATTAGAGCATATAAGAACCGATTAGGATCCAGAAAAATATCTGATTGGATCGGTTCGGATATTTCTGGTTGGGGCGGTTTCAATTATTTTAAATAAAAACTGAAGTGTACCCGCAAATTTTTGGGTTACATACAGTTCCAGTATAATTCGTGTTTTGGACACGAAAAACTCGAAAAACCCGAAAAAACCTTTAAACCCGAGTCAATTTTACATAAACCAAACAAAATTAAGCTTAAAAATATAACATAAGTATCAGTCAAATAACCTAAAAACATGAAAATGTTAAAAACAAAGAATACAAGTAGATTGTTCTTCAAAATTCAAGACAAGAATGAACAAAAGTTCTTCCAAATTCAATACAGCAATGAACTAAGTACCAACGTCCAATACTCCAACTTCTAAGTAGAAGACTTCAAGCTCACATGCAACCTCAGCCTCAGCCTCTAACTTCCATTCAAAACCTGCAAATACAATTATAATAATTCAGCAAATGATTCAGATATCAGACTAAAACTCAACACAATTAAGGACTCAAAGACTAAATCAGATTCCTAATCCTATCAACTATCAACACAATCAACGAGTAATTCATCAATTATTCAAAATTTTTATCCTCTTAACTATCAAGCAATGAAATTCTAATTTAGAAACAAACCAAAGTACAAAACCTTTATTACAAGATGACCAAACATGCAGCCTCAACCTCAACTTCCTCATATGTTACATTGAACTTCAAACTCTAAAATCAATTTAAAATCAATACATTAGTTACTAGTTAGTATAATTTGTAATAGTAAGTGAATGAGATAGGATTAGGAAATACGTCTTTGGAGTTCATCTTGCAACTCAACATCTGCTAGCATTTGTTGATTGGGAAAAATCCCCTTTTCATTAATGTGAATTTCACATTTAAGCCATTCCTTGGTGCGCATGAGGATTTAAATCATGTAATATGTTAAGTAACTCCTGCATGGGTCTAAGATCTTATGACTAGTGCTAAAGGCTACTTCAGATGCCACAAACGAAACTTGCATTGCAAGTACATTTTTGGCTATTGCAGCCAAAATATGATACTTAGAACTATGCATCTTCCATCATTCTAAAATATCATATGGTATTACAAGAGGAATGGACTTCAGATTTTCAACCTTCTCTTTCAAATATAACTCCAACTCAGAACTTGCATCTTGAAACCTTATCTCATTTACCAATTCTTTGTATACAAAATCCATTCTTTCATATTCAAGATCACAGTCTAAATCTATCATATCAAATAAATCACCTAACACATGATCCTTTTGTGATTGTGATTGCGACTGAGAGGATGTATGATACAGCCCATCCCGGCCACCAAGTCCGCAGATGGTTGTTCCACGCCCAAATCACTAAGTGATTCAGGCCATTCAATCTGTTTTAATGCCTTGGCCGTTTTTATGTCATTTTTATGTGAGGTTCGTTAATTTATTAAGCCTTAGGTAGTTTAGAGTCTATATGATGCAATAGAAGCGAAAAGTGATCTTCATTAATAATATACAGGATACAATACAACTTGTTCAATTCGCTATAGGCTATTACTAGTTAATAACGTATCGATCCTATCAAACTATCCTACTTTGTACACCACTCTTCGTTCCAGCCTTCTGTCTTCACGCTAAGCCAAATCCTTCCTGTAATCCCACTTAGTTCCTGAAACATAAAGAGGCATAAGTAATCCAACTTTACTTAGTGAGACAATTTAGATTACCTTAATCGTTTATTTCAGTCGTAGGTTCAAACAATTGATTTCTCGAACCAAGGGTCTTGGTCTTGGTCTGGACTGGGTAAGTCCTGGCGGAAACACCCGTTCCCCAGGCCACTCGTCCTATCCGCCTGACCTTGAGTTTGGCCCAACCAACTGGCCAAACATTCACGTTTTACCTTTAACAGTCCGTTTTAATTATGTATGTGACCATGCAGAATCATCGCTCATGACCATGCAGTCCCACAGACCATCACTTACGGACTAAGCCATTTGAAGTGACAGAATCTCTGGAATGGCTTAAGGGTGGAGCCTTGGTCGAAGCGACGGTCCGTTTTACTCACCTTAGTCTTATGCGGTGAATTATGCACCGAACCCGCCATCGTTCTACCGAACTGACTAGACTCACGATCTGCCCGTTCTAAATTCCAATCACGCCCAACTCTTGCTCTTAATCTGCACCAATGCCTTACTCGAAATTTTGAGATTTCTGTTTGTTTTCTGTGTGTGCAAAAATGAGCCCAAGGCGCTTTATTTGTAGAGTTTGGCCCATAACCACTCAAAACCGCCAAGACATTTCGTGCCCTTACGAACAAACAAAACTTTTCCCAAACTGGTGCGAGTTGTCGTTAACCGCCCAGCTTGACCCAAACTGCCCAGTTAGTGTCCAGTTCACTTAGCTAGCTCAGTTGGCCAGTACTGACTTGAGCTGAACTAAGCTGCGATCCAGCTGGTCCAACTACCTTAACTCAATCCTTTAGCTTCCCTGAGTTGGATTTGATCCCTCGAGCTGACCACCAGACCTTTACCTTATTCCCTCAATCTTTCCCTTAGCTATTCGAATATCCCATGTTCTTGGCTAAGTCACATAATCGGATTCCCTTCACTTAATCATGATCCGGCTTGGATATGATCTTCGATCTTCCCTTGATCGATCTTCCCTTGATCGATCCCTAATCCGCCCTTGATGCTTGCCCCTAGCATCTTTGATCATGTTTCTCGTCCATGATTGGGTGATTATGCGAGCCTTGGCTACAACCAGGCGTAGTCCTTCGGCCCGGCCAGCCACCCAACTATACTCACCCCTTATATAGCCATTATGACAATTTTTAGACTTCCACCAAGATATATTGAGTATGCTTGAGGAGTCACTGAGATATTTATGATTAAATAAATAAATTTAATTATAAACAACCTAGTTGAAAATTCTAACTTATTCTCTTAACCTCTTAGCTTTTAGCTTAGATGGCCCTGAATTCGGTCCATTGGACTGTAACCTTTCAAAGGACTTAAGTCCTTGCACACTTCCTTAGTCTTTTCCTTTAACTCGGTTTTACTTGCTATGGTTCGAACCACCAAACTTAGTGAAGTTCAGTGATGTTATAAGTCTCCCCCACTTGAAATGGATTTGTCCTTGAATCCAAATCCGCCCAAATACCCCACCTTTCCGGTACTTAGCCATACAACCAACCATCCCCACATACTAAGTAACCAAAAAGATGGGGCTTCAAGCCTAGATCCAACTCGCAACATTTGCTTCAAACATTATGGAAACTCAGCTTTCATTCTTGCTTCTGTTTTCCACGTTTCTTGTTTTGAACCATCACAATCCCAAACCACTTTAACCATTCAAACAACTTTTCTCCTTATTTGTTTGTCCATTCTGTCCACTATTCGAACTGGCCTTGCTTCCATAGTCAAGTTTTCCTTTAATTCTATTGGCGTTTCTTGAACAACCGCATCTTAAATGCTCAAGCATTTCTTTAATTGCGATACATGGAATACATTGTGGAATGCATCCATTTCTGAAGGCAAGTTGAACTTGTATGCCACGACTCCAACCCGTTCAATTATCCGGAAGGGGCCTAAGTATCTTAGGCTTAACTTCCCATTTGATGAAGTCCTGGCCCTTCCTTTGAACGTAATCATTTTCAAATAGATCTCGCCTACGGAAAATTCTAAGTCTTTCATGCGCTTATCAGCATAACTCTTATGCCTATCTTGCGTCTCTTTCATCTTGATCCTTATGAACTTGATCCTTTATATGGTTTTTTCCACTATATATGGACCCATCAGAATTTTCTCCCCCACTTGGGTCCAACATAAGGGTGTTTGTTGGGGTCAAAAACGGTCACGACGAAATCGATGTCTAAAAACCATCGTCGAAATGTTAGTCACACGATTCAAACATCAAACCGCACTAGTCGTATCATCCCGATCAATGGAACAAGCCGCAAAACTTCCGAAAAGATCTCGTACATTCAGCATGCTAGGTGGCTAGCTGAATCTCGTACACTTGTTGAGGTCAAAAACAGCACACTTGGGATCAACGTCTGAGAAATACGAATCAATCTGAGCATTCCTAATCAGCGGAATAAACGAACCGAATTCACGGTACTTCCAAAAGACCACAGATGATGCGTTTCAGAATAGAAACAGTTGTTTTAGCGAAAAATCAGTTTCCCGGCA
>OVAV01002466.1:0-11185 GCA_900406375.1 Iberis amara
ATTTTTCAAGAAAGCATATTCTCAATGCAACACAAGGAAGCCAAAGTTCGTATGGTTGGAAATCTATACTTGTTGGGAGGGACCTGCTACAAAGAGGACTCAGAGTTTTGATAGGGAATGGACAGAATACACGATTATGGGAAGATAATTGGCTCCCCTTAAACCCTCCAAGATCCCCTAGAAAGAAGCACTTGACTTAACAGATGCATACAAAGTATCATACTTGATAAATAGGAGTACATGGATTTGGGACCATCAAAAAGTTCATGATTTAATATGTGAAGAGGATGTACCAATAGTTTTAGCTATCAAACTAACTAGGGATCCTTGTACATATGCCATTGGATGGCATTATACTTCTAATGGGGAATATAGTGTTAAATTTGGGTATTGGGTTGCATCTCACATCAATAATACTAATNGTTAAAACAGAAAGTTTGGAAATGTAATGTACCACCAAAGATCAAACATTTTCTTTGGCGTGTTTTGACTAATATTATTCCTATAGGTGCAGAACTTAGGAGAAGATATTTAGTACCACAGGGATTGTGTCTTCGGTGTAATCAATTAGAAACTGTTAATCACATGTTTTTTCAATGCCCTAAAACTAATAATGTATGGTCTAACATCAATTCAGCGTCTTTGGATTTACTTGACCCTTATGTTAGTTTTGAGGATAAGTTATTAGCATTGTTAGAGTGGAACTCTTTAACTTTTAATTCTGTATCTCAATACTTACCTTTACATATTCTATGGTGGTTATGGAAAGATAGAAACAATTTGCTTTTCAAACAGAAAAAGCTACCTTGGGAATGTATTTTACAATTTGCAAGTCATGATGCAGAAGACTGGATATCAACAAACCCATAATCAGGTTCAGTTTCTTCTCAAAGAGTTGAGGAACGAAGCAATAGCAGATCTAGAAGGTCTGAATGGTGTAGACCAAGACCTCAATGGAAGAAGGTCAATTACGATGCATGCTTCTCCAATTCAACAANCAATGCCCTAAAACTAATAATGTATGGTCTAACATCAATTCAACGTCTTTGGATTTACTTGACCCTTATGTTAGTTTTGAGGATAAGTTATTAGCATTGTTAGAGTGGAACTCTTTAACTTTTAATTATGTATCTCAATACTTACCTTTACATATTCTATGGTGGTTATGGAAGATATAAACAATTTGCTTTTCAAACAGATGAAGCTACCTTGGGAATGTATTTTACAATTTGCAAGTCATGATGCAGAAGACTGGATATCAACAAACCCATAATCAGGTTCAGTTTCTTCTCAAAGAGTTGAGGAACGAAGCAATAGCAGATCTAGAAGGTCTGAATGGTGTAGACCAAGACCTCAATGGAAGAAGGTCAATTACGATGCATGCTTCTCCAATTCAACAATTCCAGCAACATGCGGATGGGTTAATCGTGATGCCATTGGTTCTTTTCAAGGTGCAGGACATGCGGCTGGTCATTTAGTATATAGTGTTATTGAAGCTGAAGTTCAAGCTCTAATCATAGCAATGCAACAAGCTTGGACAAGAGGCTATAGGAGAGTATGTTTTGAAGGGGACAATCAATTATTACACAAGCTCCTCACTGGTAAACAAGTTTATTTTGGTATGGCAAATTGGCTGAGAGATGTATTTTGGTGGTTAACAAGGTTTGAAGAAGTCCAATTCAGCTGGATACACCGACAATCTAACAGATGTTCGGACTTATTAGCTAGGAATCAGTTTAGATGCAATTATATATATATATATATATATATACATTTTACTCTGTTCCCCTTTCTTATTACAACAACTACTCTATGAAGATGATGTACTTGTTAATCATTAATCAATACATATTTGCGGGGGAAAAAAAATAAACATCCATAAAAAATAATATTTTGAAATTTTGAATTTTCTCAACTACATATACTATTTTGTATTAAAAACATTTTTAGGTGGTTATTTCCAAATCATTGAAAGATAATAATACTCTAGTTGTTACAATGTGAAAATGTGTAATAGATATTAAACGGGCCTCTACATAGGGACATATGGGCTATCTATCTTTGGACCGATCAAATACTCAAATATTCAGACAACCCAAATGCCATTTCGTCAGATATTTATTATAAAAAAAAAAGTCAAACCTCAAAACAAAAAAAGAAAGTCAAATCAATGAATGATGTTGATGAACATAAAGACACAATGGTCAAACTTCATATCTGGTAGGGACCAAACTCTGTAGATTAAAGTACCCTAAAACGAAGTCAAGTCCCATGTAGAGAACACTCCATTCCATTTACATACCAACAAACTATAAAAACTTTTAATTTCGCAGTTTTGTGAATTCAAAGTTACGAAAAATCATTACTTTTTGGACTTTTTGCGTTTTTTCCGATCATCATCACTCGAATATTTTACGAATCGCCGTCTTTATCTCACCGACCGATCCTAAATCGCAGTCGTCTTCCATCTAACCAAAAAAAAAAGGAAAAAATTGTAACTTTTCACCAATTCGACAATTTTAAAGGATGGGTTTTGTTTTTGTAAGTACCTTGAGGTTGAATGAATAAGAGACAGATACATTTGACGGAGAAGTAATGTTGAGATGAAGAACAGTGAATCTAAGTTTCTCAAGCATAATGATTGATTTGAGAAGTTGTCCTTGTTTCTTTGGGCATTGGATTTTGAGATTGACGTGATTCTCTGTCATTGTTGCATCAACTCTGAGTTCGTTAGTTTGTTCTTCATTAGTTGCACATAACTTGTTCGACGAAATGTCACTGAGAGTGTTATCTTTGTTAGCACTAATCATCTTTTGCGCTTCAAGTGATTGCAGGTGTTGTTCGAGGATCTTCACAAAGTCTATTGCTCCTCCTACTATTGAAGCTTGATCTCCCTATAGAAAAACAACACAATCAGTCACATTGATAAAGGTTGAAGCTTTTGAAATTTTGTGAGATACCCTTTGAATGTAGTTAGATGGAATGAGAGATCGAAGTGAATTGAGATGAATGTTCATTTGGCGTCTACGGTTTCGTTCAACTGTAATGTGTGTCAATCTTTGATTCTCCATTTCTTCAATGTTTTTTGTTGGTTTAGTTCTTCTTCTCTTTCTCTTCTCTTTAGTCATTGATGTTATTGCCAAGTTCTTGCTTCTACATTTTCGCTTCTTCGCATTCGCATTCTCTAATGGGTTTAATGTAAGTTCTTGACTTGAGATAGCTTCATTGATTCCTTCCAAAGATGGATTATGATAATAATGGTTGGTTTCAGAAAGGATTGGTGAATGAAACTCAGGAACTTCACTGACTTCCCAAGGCTTTTCGAGCGTTTGAAGAGAGACTAATGCTAGAAAATTAGGATCTTTAAAGGACATAATTGAAGAAAGGTCTTCACTTTGTTGAAATTGATCTTCTTTAAAGGTAGATCTTTGATCTTCTGCAAATTCTTGAACTTCTATGGCTCTTCTCACATTCACTTTTTGATCTAAAGACTGCAAAAAGAAAAGAACAGAGGAAGGAGATACCTACCAACTTAGTGAGAGAAGTGAATTTAGCAAGTTCTGGTTAGTGGGTCAGTGTAGTGAAACAAAATTAGAATGAAAATGGAATGTTTCTAACAGTTTATGAGCAAATCTGTTAGTGTTTTTGGTATAACAAACATCATAGCATTGAATGCAACTGATTAGAGAAAGAGTAAATGCATTACACAGAGCTTGTTTTGTCTTTGAATCCTCTCCATTAAAGTCTCTCTCTTTCTAGGACAAGATACTCTCATGTACTCACTTCTTGTTATGAAAGATATTAAAGCTAAAGCTATTAGCTTTATATAGAACAATGGTACTCTCAATTTTCTAGGAAGAAGTGGGAAAATGAAAGTGAGATATGAGAGAGAAAGGGAAGGTAACAAAGAGTTTGGTTTAAGGACTGAAGATGAGTTGGTGAAGCTGAGCAGAGCAGAGAAGAAGAGAGAGAAAGTAGGAGGATGAGGAAAGAGAGAGAGGTCCCTTAGAGAAACATTATTGGCTGTGTCACTTTTGTCTGACAGTGAAGACAGACAGTCGTGGGGACTTTTGGTAATACACAAAAGATGATGAAGAAGAAGAACAAGAAGATGAGAGCTTCCATTGATTTGTGTTTTTTTTTTTAATTTTTGTTGAGATCCAATAAATAAAGATTGAATCTTTTTGAATATTGAGTGTTCATGAATCTTCTCATAAGATCAATTGATTCACGCGTGAGTTTTTGGGTTCTTATCTATTAAACATGGAAGTGTCGATGCCTTGGCTTTAAGGGTGCTAACCAGTGTTTGCCTCTAAATATCTTCTTTTTTTTTTTTTTTCCTTCATTATTTACAAGCTGTAAAATCAACGGTAAATTTGTTTTTCTTTTTATTAACTCTTAATCAAATGGTTTATGAGTTAAAAAAAAAAAAAATCAAATGGTTTCAATTTTCCTTTTTTTTTTATTATAATATCAGGGTTAATTAGAATGAACTCGACTAATTCCATAGAGATGCAAGTTTGTGGGACGCATTTATATCATATTGAAATTTTGAGCTCACTAACTTTTTTTTCTTCTTTTTTTTTTGAGCTCACTAATTTTAAAAGCAATATTCCAAATTTTCGGATCTAAATCGTTGCAAGTTTACGTCATAACCGCTAGATTAGCTTTTTGTTTCTTATTTCTATGCAATATTTATTTACATGCTGTTTGGGTTTTTTAATATACCTAATATAAATATCTTAGATAACCCACAAAAATTTTTTTGATTAAATGATTTGTTATTTAAAGGATTTGATCTTTGATCTATAGCAATAGAACATAGCAAATGGAAATTATTTGAGCAATATATGCATCGGATCTTGGTCATTCCATTAGAGAAGACCTACATTTTATTATCGATCAAATCCGATTTTTTTTTAATCTCTTTTGGGACAAACAAGAACACAGATTTGATCATAAAAGCTTACAAGAAGAAACCTTATCCATATACTCACTTGTGGCCTCTGTTTATCTCAAGTGTTAAGTCTAACACAGCCAAAATTAGTACCTTAATTTGCTTACTTTCTTGATATATTGTTCATAGTAATGTAATAAGAACTTAAACAACTTAAGGAAGTTAAAAAGATTCAACCTTTACAATGTTTTAGATACCACTCACAGCTTAGGTTTTGGAGATATCATCTCTCAACGTACTTGTTGATGTAACTAACAAACTCTGGTTGGACAAACATGACCCACTTATGACATATCAATAAAAATACTAACAATCAATCACATTCTGTTTCTAATACAATCACAAGCCTTGTGACTCCTAGGAAGAAGATGAATATAAATGAAGGTAAACCCCAAAAAGTCAATAAGAGGAATCTGTTCTAAGCAAGTTGTGTCCTTTGAACACTTTTTGAAAGAAGGACAAGACTAAGGGTGATCATTTGGGTTTCGGGTTGGGTTTTAGCTCGGATAAGTTGGGTTTTAGATTTTTTGGGTTGACTATATAAGATCCAAATAGAAACCGAATTGATTTTGGTTCAGAATTGAGTCGAGTTTATTCCAATTCAGATCGGAATTATTAGTTTTATTATCAAAACCCAACATAAAACCGAGATTTTTTCGGTTAGAGTTTTTTTAGATTTTCGATTTTTCAATTTGGGTTATTTGGATATTTTGAATTTTCTATCTTTTATTTTAGGTTTCTGGTTCAGCTTGAGTAACTCAGGACCAAAATTCAATTATAATCCATATTAAACGAATAACTTACCTGAAATACGCAACCAAGAATCTTAATACCCAATCAAAACTACTTTATACACATATAAATTCGGTTTTTGGATTATCCGTTCAGGTTTTAATACAAATCTAGTTCGGATATCCAAACTAAAAAAATCTTAAAACCTGTTTGAATTGTTGGGAAAGATGGTTCGATTTTAATTCCGGTTTTTTAAGTCCGTATGAGTAAAATGCCCAGCCTTAGAAAAGACAAAAAGCTTCTTCCTTAAAGAAGAATATTGCTTACTTGTGCTGAACCAAACGATGATGACATATAACTTTGAGAACTTTTAACCAATATACCTAACCAGAGACAAACAAACACAATAAATTGGTGAAAAAGATAGAAACTTTATTGATGTTATTGTTAATCAGAACACTCATACAAAAAACCCCATCAACATCTTAGTCTTTCTTTAACGCTCAATTTGAATTGTAACATGACTGATATTGTACTCTCTCCGAATGTAATCAATTACATTGTTGAGCACCATATCTGCATCTGCTTCTGGTCTGATATTGACATGACAAGCAAGTAACACTTTTCCCACTGTAATAGCCCAAATGTGAAGCTCATGAACAGCCACAACTTCTTCCATTTCAAGTAAACCCTTTTCGAGTTTTGTAGCGTCGATCTCTCTAGGTGTACTCTCCATCAATACTTCAAGAATGCTTCTAATCATGTTGATGGTTGTTCCCAAGACGATAACCGAAAAGACAAGAGTACAGATTAGATCAACTATCTTCCATTTCGGATTGTACCAAATAATAGCTCCTCCGATCATAACACCAACGCTTTGGATTGAATCTCCAAGGACATGAAGATAAGCTCCTTGGACATTGATGTTCCTCTTTCGTTTCTCTTTATCCACGGGCTTTGGTTTGTCCAAGAGTTGCTCGGTAACATCCTCATGAGCGTGGTTCTTGTCTTCTCCATGACTATGACCATGATCGTGATGATGGTGATGGGTTGTAACAGTAACCCCATGGCTATGATGGTCGTCACCATGGTCATGACCATGACCATGACCATGACCGTGACTATGACCATGATCATGTCCAAGAAGAACAGCCATTATGATATTCACCACTAGACCAAATGCAGCAACAAGAAACATAAGGAATCCATTAACCTCACTTGTCTCCGTAAGTAGCCTGATAATAGCTTCATAAACCAAAATACCGGTAAGCAACCAAATGAGTTGAATAGAAACAAGAGCTCCTAAAATCTCAATCCTGAAGAATCCATAAGTCTGTCTAGGAGTAGCTTCCCAACCAGCAGCCCATAAGGAGAACAAAGAGATCGCAAAGGCAGCAACATCGGAAAGCAAATGGGCTGCATCGGTTAATATAGCTAAACTATTGGCTTTAATACCACCAACAACTTCAACACTCATGAACAAAAGACATAACACCACAGCAATACAAAGCTTTCGCATAGAAGCATTGCGTTCTGCAGCATCACCAGAAGCATTGTTAAGATCTGAGAATCCACAAGGTGCTTCTCCACAGACTTTAACTCCTGCGGTTAGTCTTTCTGCAACAGATTTGTCTGCATTAACCTCAATGATGTGACTATGTTGAGGACTTGAAGACTCCATCTGAAACAGAAAACAACAACAACAACAAGATGGATGTTACTCTGATGGATCCCAATTCGAAATACCAAATTTGTAATCTGTTTCAACAAAAACAAAAATCAAATTTATCCACGAATGATCAAATCATGTATCCCACTATGAGTAATAATACACAAGGAGAAGTTTCTTCAAGCTATAGAGATTTAAAAAAACAAACAAGTCAACGTTTACACAACATATAATAATCATCAAAACAAGAGTCAAACCCTAAAAAAATAGCAGAAAAATACTGATTCAATTCTGACCCCAAACAATAAACTATAAGAGAATCAATCAAATCGTCCACATCACAAGACCTGTTCTAAATGTCACAATCAAAAAGGGAAGAATCTAGAAACCCTAAAACGAACGACACAGAGATGCATCCAAAGAAATCGCAGTGTCCACATCAGATTGTAGGGTTTACAGAGTCGCAAGAACCCTAAAATTGAAAAGCTTACCGGAAGAGAGTAGAGATTAAAGTTATTGTGTGGGTGAATCTGGGTAGATTTTTACAACTGCTTTAAGAATCTCTCTTGTGCTTTGATCTAAAAGGAGTAAACCCTTTTCCAGAAAGAAAAAAAAAAAATTGGCCGCCACCGAATTACACGAGATGCACCTACTTTAAATTTTGGGGTCCCTTCACATACTTATCTCCTTTCTTCGAGATCTCGAATACGTATGGTTGCCTTTTCTGGTTTTTTTTTCCCTCTAGTCGCGGTTAAAGAAAATAACTTTTTTGGAATATTTACATTCTTTTATTGACCGAGTGAGTTTAAATATTTGACTAGTCTTAAATGGATGAATTTGATTATTTAAATTCGCGTTTATAAAATCACGTTTACAAATATATGCTATTTACATACTGATCCGCGTATTTTTTTATTTATATTTAAATTATTTAAAATCCTATAGAAACGTATACATTTAAAAACTAGTAATATATTTGAATTAAAATTATTTTAATTTTATACACTAAATCTTAACCGATTACTATATTTGATAAATAATATTTAACTAAAAATGTCAAAATATTTATAAATTTTTATTTATTTGAATTAGTTGTAAGTGGGTTGACGTGCCAATTCGCAGACCAACTTGTTAATATGCAGAAAAAATTCATTATATTCATAATTTGTGGTTACGAGGAATTCATTTCTTAATGAAATTAAAATTTTATGTTTAAACCCGATCTACAATGATCCGATTTGGGTAAGATCCTCGGATGTTAATGTAATATCCGTCTTTCGCACTTACGAAACAACATGTCACCCTTGTTATCATAACCTTTCTTCCTTTAAACTCGTAGTAAAACATAATTTTTCAATGACTAAAAGAAACATAATTTTTCCATGAAAATTAATTAACATAAATCAACTTTTCTTACAAATACCTTTGAAATCAACTTAATAAAAGCAAGTTTAAATGCGTAGAATCTCAAATAACAAAATAACACCAAGAAGCTCGAAGAACTTGCGCAACTACAAGAGACTCCCGATCTAACCTGGAAAAAGGAAAAAGAGGGGATGAGTGATTTAAATCACTCAGTGAAAAGATCATCTCTACCCACCAGAATATAGAACACTTTTCATTTTATACAAGAATCAACATCACACATAAACCTAGATACTAGGAAACAAATAACTTGTAAAGATACAAGTTATAACATTCATAACATCAAAAACATTCATTAGGTTCAGTTAGCTCTTTATATCCTTTGAACCCCATTCCCGGAGGCCAGCCATTCTTGTAATAGCTCATACTCTCCCATTCCCGGCGTCAGCCCTGATTTANTCGCACCTTAGCCACTTGATAAGATCATTTGATAGAAACTAACGAACAACAACATTGCAGTAGCTTTTGCTTTACACCTCCCAGTGCTATACACCTCCAAACGACTTCTCCATCTACAAAGACTCATATTCATGTGTCTACTCATTTCCTACAAAATTTTATACCTAACCGAGTTTTTTAGGTGGTCCAAACAATCTTAAACCCTAAACCTGACATATCTGGAAAACTGGCAAAACATGTGACATTCAAAAACGATTGAATAACTCGTGAACTAATCGTTCAATTCCTAATCCCACCGAGCAGATCGTAGATCTATGTGTCCTAAAGATATCCTCCAAATTTTGTCCCGATAAGAAACCGTATACCTTCCAAACATACGATCTCTCCTGGCTGGTCGCAGATCCGCTCTATTCAGACACCTCTTAGTAAAACATGTATAACTATCAGAATATAACTCTGAATCAAGTTCCGCTTTCGCGAGAAGATAGATAAGAGGAACAACTACTAACCCAAAAAGTTTAATCTTTATCAGAGATGATTTAGATGTTCGTTTATTCTGTTTCCTGAGACTGCTTAGATCTGTCTTAGCATAAATATGAAGGCTTCTTTCTCTAATGAGTAGTGACGGCTCCAGAAGAATGTTTCGCGGCTAGGGCTTCGCCGAATATCTCTACTCATGCCTCCTCTCTCTCTCTCTTTCAAACGTCCTTTAAATAGAAAAAGAGGAAAAACCTAGGATTACTCTTGAAACGGGTTTGGGCATCACGAGCTTTTCTTTTAAAACAATTGAATTTTTTAAACGGGTCGGGTTCCTGGGTTTGGGATGTTACAATTAATCCATTTAAACATGCAAACCAAATTCTTTTATCGAGTCTGTTTCTCTCCTTCATTCTTGTAGCTTATAAAAGATTTGAGATGTAGGAAGTGAAGATGTATGGGGTGTTATTGGTTATTTGGATTTAATGGATTTTGAAATTCTTGCAAAATCACGTATTATTCGTTTAATGATTTGTAAATCCTAAGTGAAATCACATCTTATTCGTTTAATGATTTGTAAATCCTAAATGAAATCACGTGTTATTCGTTTAATGGTTTGTAATTGGATTTTAAAATCCACTTTGTATTTTGGTGAATTTGGTAGTGTTTTAAAGTTAAAAATACAAAGGACCAAATCCAAACTAAAATCATGGTATTTCAAAATCCAATGATTTCAAAATCCAATGATTTCAAAATCCATATATTTTCAAATTCTTACGGATTTACAAATCCATTAAAACACCATAACCAATAACACCTCCGTATTTGTGATGACGTGTTCAGATGGTTGATTAGTTGGAGCAGACAGAATCAGACAGGGGGAGAATGAAGATGTATTTGTGATGAAGTGTTCAAATGGTTTATTAGCTTGAGCAAATAGAGAAAAAGACAATCAGACGGACTACTGTAGCATTCAAAAAGGAAAGAATATGGCTTGGGGAATAAATTTAGGGCTATGGAAAATTGCCTAAATTATTCCTCAACAAGAAAAAGGAAAAAGGATTTGGCTTGGAGAATAAGTTTAGGAATTTGGAGAATTGCCTATAATTCCTTAATAAGAAGAAAAGAAAATTCAAAGAAAATGAGAGTTTCCTTCATTGAAGATTATAAGGTTTAGGATCTTAGGAAAGCTTGAAAACTCTATAAAAAAGGATAAAGGGTCGTGAATAAGAGGTAACACGCTTAGCTTATTTTATTGGAGAGATTTCTTAGAATTTTCATGGAGTGGGTGTTCTCTTGATTATCTGATCGGGTGATTGATTCAGACGAACATGATATTGTTTATGTGTGATTGAGTCGTGGATTCAGATCGACATAGGGGTTTTGGGATTCAAAGTCTTGTGGGATAAATTTAGGGTAGAACCGTGAGAGTCTTATTTGAGTGTTTTTGTAAAAATAACATGTAAAAACTTTGATTGAATAAAAGTTTGGACTTGGTGTTTCCAAGTTGATAAATTGTGATTGTG
>OVAV01002468.1:0-11181 GCA_900406375.1 Iberis amara
ACGGTATGCCCGTCAGAAATTCGTTTGTTTTCTTGTAGTGCGGAGGTAACACGAGTGATAGCCAAATCGAAGAGGACGAAATGTACTTGAACTTTTGTTAACTTTTAATATGTTATGCGAGTTAGTTTGGAATTAGGATTAGTTTATCACATACATTGTGTTAGGATTATTTTATTATTACTTACGTAGTGTTACATGGTTATTAATTAGGTTCAAGCTTCAGTTATTCATACATACATAGTTTGAAATTATGATGAGTCTTCACAAGACCACGTAGTTTCACATAGTTATTAATTATGCAGTTTTGGAATTTATAATTTAGTTTCATAGATAGTTTGGAATAATGATTAGTTTAAGGTAATTTTGTTATTAATGATTGCTATAAATTCTCATTTTGATATTTAAGTTTGTTAACTAGACATTTTAAAAACCTCACTTGGTTTTATTTTGTAGTTTTTTCAGCCTAATAGAGGCCGGATCTTTGATGTTGGTGGATCAGCAATTTTTGAACATGGAGAAAATTTATCTGCTACTGTTAATGGAGCTGCTGGTGTTGCTAATCGAGTGACAATTGATAATCAACTCATTGATTGTAAGGATCAATTGAAGCATATCTTGGAGTGTATGAAGAATTACATGCTTGACTTTGGTCTATCATTGTCCGATCTCATCGTTCAAGGAGTTTGTACGGAGCTTCTGCAACAATCCAAAATCAATCTGATAGTCTCACTGGAGCTATTAACACTCGCACTAATGTGATGGAAGATATCCCTGAGTTACTTTCGAAAGTAGTAGAAGTTCCCGATTATGACAGCAAGGATGGCGATGGGGTAGATAATGATGGCGGTGGTGCAGCATGGTGAAGGATGAGATTAACAGGATGGTGAAAATATCTAAAAAGTAAGTTACTTTTTAAATGTATAATATTTTTATTATAATATTGTATAATGAGTATGTTAGATTATATATTTAATTATATATGATTGTATGATATCATGAAATATATTTTTATGATATATTTAATCATATATGTTATAATGTATATATAACAAATATGTTATAAATAAACACTTCAAAAAAATGTAGCATGTTGCTTTAATGCATTTTGTAACAAACTCGTAGCCGATGTAGTCCACTTTTTGCGTAGCAATTTTTGCCACTAACATGATATAAATTGTTAGTAGCGAGTTTTAACTATTTGATACAAATTTCCTGTAAAATAACCATAAAAAATTGTATCAGTTAAATCAAAGCAAAATTGTAGCTAAATTTTCTACAAATATTGTGTGACAAAATCGTAGCACATTGTTTCAGTTAATTTGTAACAAATTCGTAGCATATTGATACATTATAGTAGAAAAAAATTTGTAGAAAAATTATTTCAATTTGTGACAAACGAGAAGTTAGCGAAAACTATATAGTTTCAATTCTAATTTGTGAGTTTTAGTAACAAATTTTCGTTTAACCTGTAGCTATTTGTTTCAATGGTAGTGTAACTATATATGTAGCTAATAGTTACAATTATTTTATAGCAAATTGTATCTATTTGCTACAACAGGTGTGAGACAACATTGTAGTTTTTTTTTAGTTAATGTTACGAACTTTGCTACGAAAAATTCTTAACAAATTTTTGGAAATTATTTGACACAAGCCATTGTTGGTTATAGTTATAATCCAACTGAAATTCTTTGATNAGTAGGTTGAAACATAATTAGTGATAGCCGTTTGGATTTGTTATGCTTAGTTGGATTTGCTAACGATTATGATTTATCAAACTTCAAATATATAAGATTAATTAATAAGTTTTTGTTTCTGTTTATTTGAGGTTTAGTATGACAACATTCCACGGGGTGATTGTTTCTTCCACCCGAAGGTATTTTGATGGTACATGGTTCAATATATCTTCGGTCTCACATGATGTCCTCAACCGATGGTGGGGAGAGCTCATTATAAGTCCAATTGAAATTAGCAGCTTATTTTAACTTATTACAAATTATTCTGATTTTTTTTTCTAATGGATATTGTTAATGTCCTTTTTCAGCAATCATTCCATTGGTTACTGAAGGACAAAACACAGGTTTACCAACTAAGGTATCACATTACAGCTACCCGGCTGATAGACATGGTCCAAAAGGCCAAGAATTTGGGTAAAAGACCAGATTGGATTAGTAGGGAAATTTTGGATGCGATGATGGAATGCGGAAACATTGATGAAATGAAGTGCAAATATCGAATTGCATCCGAGAATAGGATGTCTAATCGTGATGGGCACGAGGAGTACGCCCTGAAAGTAAGAACAAGAAAGGATTTTTCTGTAAAACTTGTANACTCATAGTAAGTATTTTGTAAAGAGTATTATTTAATTTTCTGTTTATATTTTCATCATTAACGACTGTTTTTTTTAAGTGAAAAAAGAGGGTATTGGACCGTCTATGGTCTATGTTACCTGTTCTCCGAGAAACACGTAGGAGAGTTGATGGAACGTACGTTGATGAGAAAGCTAGTTCTATTGATGAGGAGATGCAATAGTTTGCATATGCTTCAACAGATTCTAGAGGTGGCACAAGTTGTATCTAAGGTAACACGAGTAGCACCTGAGATAACGCGAGTGGTATAAGAGGTAACATAAGTGGTAGTGGAGGGAGCACAAAAGTTAGCCAAACTCAAGATGATTAAATGTAATGAAAGTAAATACTTTTGTGAACTTTTAATATGTTATGCGGTTTTGTTTGGAATTAGGAATAGTTTAATACGTACATAGTCTTAGGATTATTTTATTATTACGTACGTAGTGTTACGTCATTATTAACTAGGACCAAGCTTCGGTTTTCCTAAGTACATAATTTGGAATTATGATTAGTATTCTAAAGACCACATAGTTTTACATAGTTATTAATTATGCATTTTTGTCATTGATAATTTAATTTCATGGATAGTTTGGAATTATGATTAGTTTATGGTAATTTTATTATTAATCATTGCAATAATTCTCATTCAAGTTTTTAAGTTTGTTACCTAGCATTTTAATAATCTCACTTGGTTTTATTTTGTAAAATTTTCAGCCGAATAGAGGTTTGATCTTTGATATTGGTGGATCAGCAATTTTTGAACATAGAGAAAGTTAATATGTTGCTGCTAATCGAGTGACTAATGAGAATCAACTCAGTGTTTTTCAGGATCAATTGAAGCATCCCTAGAGTGTATGAAGAATTATACGCTTCACTTTCGTCTATTGTTGTCCGATCTCATTGCTCAAGGTTCTTGTGCCAGAACTTCCGCAACAAGCCAAAATCAATATGATAGTCTTACAGGAGCTATTAGCACCCGCATTGATGTGATGGAAGGAAGATATCCACGAGTCACCTTCGAAAGCAGCATAAGTTCCAAATTATGATAACGAGGACGGTAATGGTGTAGATAATGATGGCGGTGGTGCAACATGGTGGAAAAAGTTTAAAAAGAAGTAGTTTTTAAAATGTATAATATATTTATTATAATATTATATAATTAGTATGTTTGATTATATGTTTAATTATATGTTTAATGATTTTTAGAATATGTTTAATTATATATGTTATAATGTACATATAACAAATGTGTTACAAGTAAACACTTCATAAAAATGTAGCATGTACCTTTAATGCTTTTTGTAACAAAACTCATAGTCGATGTGTTACACTTTTGGCGTAGCAATTTGCCACTAAATTGATACAGATGATTAATAGCGAGTTTTCACTATTTGATACAAATTTAGTGTAACATAACCATTACAAAATTGTATAAGTAAATATGTTATGGGTATGTTACAATAAATTTGTATAAGTTAAGTCGAAGCAAAATTGTAGCTAATTTTGATACAAATAGTATGTGATTAAATCGTAGCACATTGTTTTAGTTAATTTGTAACAAACTCATAGCATATTGCTACATTATGTAGAAAAGTTATTTTAATTTGCGACAAAAAGAAGTTAGCGACAACTATATAACCTCAATTCTATTTTTTGAGTTTTTAGTAACAAACTGAAATTTGTTACAGAATAATGAGTATAACAACAAATAAACCTATAGCTATGTGTTTCAATGGTAGTGTAACAATATATATCTTGCTAATTGTTAGAGATGACTTTCTATATCTACTCTTATTTGACATTCATTGTGTATTCCTTAATCTCTCAAAGTGTATATTTCATTTCTTAGACAAGTAGGGTATGCAGCCTCTTGTATATATAACTCGTAATGTACAGATGAATGAAATAAGCCTCTTCTTCAATTGCTCTGTATTCGCCACTCTGTATCATGGTATCAAGAGCCTGATTTTTTTTTCCTGAACCCTGAATCCCTGACTCCTGAAAACTGAAACCTGACATTCTCAACAATGGCCGCCTCTGATAACAACACCACTGTTCCTCCTCAAACTGAAAGAGTTGAAATCGTTCGTCGCACGATTTCTCCTTATGATCTTACTGCAACCGATAACCCTGGAGCCATCATCTCTCATCCTCTACTAAAAGGTAACAATTACGATGAATGGTCCTGCAGCCTCAAAACAGCTTTATGTTCAAGGAAAAAGTTTGGCTTCTTGGATGGGTCAATCCTGAAACCTGCAGAAACCTCTGCAGACTATGAAGATTGGATTCCAATCAATGCTCTACTAGTCTCGTGGATCAAGATGACTATTGACCCATCTCTTCGATCTACAATCTCAAAATCTGGGATCAAGTTGATGGATCTCGGTCTCTACGGGTCTGTACTTGCGGCAAATGCTCGTGTAATCTCACTGCTCTTCAAGAAAAAGACCGTGATGATGACCGTGTTCAACAATTTTTGTTTGGTTTGGATGATACCAAATTCCAAACCATTCGANTCTCTACGGGTCTGTACTTGCGGCAAATGCTCGTGTAATCTCACTGCTCTTCAAGAAAAAGACCGTGATGATGACCGTGTTCAACAGTTTTTGTTTGGTTTGGATGATACCAAATTCCAAACCATTCGATCTAGTCTTACTTCTTGTGTTCCACTTCCCAGTTTAGAAGAAGCCTATAATATTGTTCACCAAGAAGAGGACTTGCAAGTCAACAGTCGATTGAGTGAAGACAAACCTGCAGTTACTGCTTTTGCGGCACAGACCAAATTTCGGTCTCCCTCTGATAGCCGTCCTCGTGATACCAAACTTGAGGTCTGTAAACATTGCAACCGTGGTGGACACAGATCCGACCTATGCTATACCATTGTAGGATACCCGGAATGGTGGGGTGACAGGTCACGTTCTCGAGTTACTCATCCTGGTCGGGGTCGTGCCAGAGACCAACATCCTCGACCCACGCACACATATGTCAATGCAGCCACTACTCCTACGGTTCCAACTGCATTTGCCAATCGGGCTGTCACTGATAGCGACAGGGATGCAGTTAGCGGCTTGACGGATGATCAATGGCGCTCTGTTCTCAACCTGCTGAATGCCAACCGCATTTCCTCTACTGAATCTCTTTCAGGTATATCCTCTGAACCTCGCTGGATCTTGGATTCAGGAGCCACTCACCATATTACTGGTAATTTGAAATCACTCTCGGATATTCGGACTATTCCACCAGTGTTAATAATATTAGCGGATGGCAGAGAAAGAATCACAGAAACAGAAGGAACTGTTGTTCTTGGATCAAAGTTGATGATGAAATCGGTTTTCTATCTTAAGGATATGCCATCTGATTTGATCTCTGTTGGTCAACTTATGGATGAAAATCGTTGTGTGGTCCAACTTGCTGATAACTTTCTTGTTATTCAGGACCGCACTACGAGGATTGTGACTGGAGTGGGTAAGAGACTGGCTGGAGGTTTTTATTTTCGCAGCATGGAATCAGTGGCGGCTGTGCAGACAAGCTCGGGCAACCAGTACGATCTTTGGCACAACCGACTCGGACATCCATCTGCAACTGCTATTTCTATGATTAAAGATGTTATTGTTCCCAAACAATTGAATAAAGCGTGTGAAATTTGTCTCCGCGCCAAACAATCTCGTGATACTTTTCCTCTTCATTCTAATGAAAGTACTGGATTATTTGATATGGTGCATTGTGATGTTTGGGGTCCTTATCGAATCCCGTCATTTTCTGGTGCTAGATATTTCTTGACACTTGTAGACGATTATTCTCGTAGTGTTTGGATTTATCTCATGGTTCAAAAGAAAGAAACACAGATACATCTCAAGAATTTTATAAACATGGTAGAAAGACAGTTTACTACAAAGATCAAGGTGATTCGGAGTGACAATGGATCGGAATTCATGTGTTTAACTCCTTATTTCCGCGAGCTTGGCATCCACCATGAGACTTCTTGTGTTGGTATACCCCAACAGAACGGTCGAGCCGAACGCAAACACCGTCATATCCTCAACGTCGCTCGTGCGCTGCGATTTCAAGCATCTCTCCCAACCGAATTTTGGGGTGAATGCATTTTAACAGCTGGCTTCTTAATCAACCGGACACCGTCTCACGTCTTGAGAGGAAAGACTCCATACGAGATGCTCCATGAGAAACCAGCCTGTTACAAACAACTTCGAGTGTTCGGATCATTGTGTTTCGCACACAACCAGAAACACTTAGGTGACAAATTTGCTTCGCGGTCCCGTAGATGTGTATTTGTTGGTTACCCTCTCGGCCAGAAAGGATGGCGCCTATTCGATCTTGAATCACGAGAATTCTTCGTGTCACGGGACGTTATATTTGACGAGTCTACGTTCCCCTATACTAGTCTCAGCAAATCACATCCCTCTACTCACTTTCCACATGATTCCCATCCTGATCATTCATCACCAACAACACTCCATGAATTGGGCTTGCTAGATCCAACGATCACAGTAACACCTCTTCACACTCCGCCAAATCTAGTCCTTGATACAGTTACTGAGCTGGAACCAAGTTTGCTTGTAACGTCTGATGCAGTAGCTCCTGTCCCTGCATCCATTCTATCACAACCTGAAGCAGTTCCTGTGACTGCACCAGTTCAGTCTCAAGCTGCCTCTGCTACAGATATTGACCCTGTTTCTGAAACGCAGACAGAACAACTTGGTAGAGGCAAAAGGAAACGGGTACCTCCGGCAAAACTCCAGCAGTATATTACTAATACCATAGCTACCAAACCGGGAACCTCATCTGCTTCATCTACTGTTTATCCTCTGGAATTGTATGTAGACTCTGCTCGGTTCAGCTCTAGCCATCGTGCTTACATGGCTGCAATTACCCACGATCCTACTCCACAGTCGTATAAGCAGGCTGTGATTCATGAAAACTGGAGACAAGCTATGGCTACTGAAATAAAAGCTCTGGAATTGAATGGAACTTGGACAATTGAGGATCTCCCACCCGACAAGAAACCACTCGGCAGTAAATGGGTATTTACGACGAAATTCAGGTCCGATGGAACGGTTGAACGGTACAAGGCATGTCTGGTGGTATTTGGTAATAGACAAACAGAGGGTGTTGATCATGGTGAGACGTTTTCACCCGTAGTCAAGATGGAAACAATTCGGTTATTCTTAAGCGTTGCTTCTGGACGTCATTGGATCATCGACCAAATGGATGTTCACAATGCGTTCTTACATGGTGATCTACAAGAGGAGGTCTACATGAAGTTGCCACAGGGTTTCCAATCTTCCAATCCATCTAAGGTCTGCTGATTACACAAATCTCTCTATGGTTTGAAGCAATCTCCCCGATGCTGGTTTGCTAAACTCTCTCAAGCACTTAAATCCTATGGCTTCAAACAATCCTGGTCAGATTATTCCCTTTTCAGCTATGAGAAAAATCAGATACACTTGGTGGTGCTTGTGTATGTTGACGACCTAATTGTGGCTGGCAATAATCAGTCTGCTCTCTCGGGTTTCAAAGCTTATCTATCTACAAAATTCCACATGAAAGACCTTGGGAAATTGAAGTATTTTCTTGGTCTAGAAGTTGCTCGGAACCCTGAAGGTATCTATCTCTGCCAACGGAAATATACATTAGACCTTATTGCTGAATCGGGACTGTTGGGTGCAAAGCCTGCGGAGTTTCCCCTACATCAGAACCATCGGCTTGCTCTATCTACCTCGGAGCTTCTTACAGACCCGATCCAATACCGCAGGCTGATCGGTAAATTGATTTATCTCAAAGTAACTAGACCTGATTTGTCATATAGTGTGCATACTTTGGCACAGTTTATGCAATCGCCTCGCAAGGACCATTGGAATGCTGCTCTCCGGGTTCTTCGATACTTGAAATTACAACCTGGAAAAGGCCTATTTTTTGCGTCCAAATCAGACCTTCGTTTACACGGCTGGTGTGACTCCGACTGGGCAAGCTGTCCTATCTCCCGACGATCTCTTACTGGCTATTTTATCCAATTAGGGACAGCTCCGGTCGCATGGAAAACTACAAAACAGCAGACTGTCAGTCGGTCTTCGGCAGAGGCTGAATATCGATCGATGGCCTTTCTTACGCAAGAACTGATAAGGCTAAAGCGGGTATTACAAGATCTTGAAGTGAAACATGCTTCATCGATGATGGTTTACTCCGACAGCAAGTCGGCTCTGGCTCTTGCAGCGAATCCAATCCAACATCAAAGAACCAAGCATATCGAACTCGACTGCCATTTTATTCGAGATGAGCTCACAACTGGCAACATCAAAACAGCTCATGTTCGAACAACAGCTCAAGTCGCTGATATTTTCACAAAGGCATTAGGGAGAAAGGAATTTGAGTACTTCATCGACAAGTTGGGCATTGTCAACAACCATGCTCCAACTTGAGGGAGGGTGGTAGAGATGACTTTCTATATCTACTCTTATTTGACATTCATTGTGTATTCCTTAATCTCTCAAAGTGTATATTTCATTTCTTAGACAAGTAGGGTATGCAGCCTCTTGTATATATAACTCGTAATGTACAGATGAATGAAATAAGCCTCTTCTTCAATTGCTCTGTATTCGCCACTCTGTATCACTAATAGTCACAATTATTTCATAGCAAGTTTTATCTATTAGCTACAGCAGGTGTGAAACAACGTTGTAGTACTTGTTTCAGTGTAAGTTCCGAGCTTTACTATGAAAAATTCTTAACAAATTTGTATCAGTGGAAATGTAGCAAAAACGTAGCTATTTCGCTACATTTATGTTGTAGCAAATTAGAAATTATTTAACACAATTCATTGTTTGTTATAGTTATAATCCAATTGAAATTCTTTGAAAGTTCTAATAGAATTTATTGTTTTTTATAGTAGGCTAAAACATAATTAGTTATAGTTTGGATTTGCTAACGATTAAGATTTATCAAGTTTCAAATATATAAAATTAATTAGTTTGGTATGATAACAATCCGCAGGTTGATTGTTTCTTCCAACCGAAGGTACTTTGATGGTCCATGGTATAATATATATATCTTCGGTCCCACGTGAGGCCCTCAACCGATGGTGGGGAGAGTTAATTGTACGTTCAATTGAAATTAGCAGTTTATTTTAACTCATACAAACTATTCTGATTTTTTTTATTTGCTGATGAATATTATTAATGCCCTTTTTCAGCAATTTTTCCATTGGTTACCGAAGGAAGGAATGCAGATTTACCATCTAAGGTATCACACTACAGCTACCCGGTTGATAGAGATGGTGTCAAAGTCCAAAAGTTTGGGGTAAAAGACCAGATTGGATTAGTCGGACAATTTGAGATACAATATGATGGAATAGTGGAACATTGATGAAGCGAAGGGAAAAGCCAAAGTGCATCCGAGAATAAGATGTCTAATCGTGATGGGCACTAGCAGTACGCCCCAGTCTTACAACCGTGTAGGAGAACTCATAGTAAGTATTCTGTAAACAGTATTATTTAATTTTCTGTTTATATTTTCATCATTAATGATTCTATTTTAAGGTATTGAACTATCTTTGTTACATGTTCTCTGAGAAACACATAGGAGAGTTGATGGAACGTACGTTGATGAGAAAGACATATTTATTGATGACGAGTTGCAATAGTTAACATCTGCTTCAACAGGTACCAAAGGAAACACGAGTGGCACCTGAGGTAACACGAGTGGTACCAGAGGTAACATGAGTGGTACTAGAGGTAACACGACTAGTAGTGAAGGGGGCACAACATGTTATGCGAGTTTGTTTGAAATTATTGCTTACATAATGTTACATGGTTATTAATTACATATTGGAATTAGGATTAGTCTTCACAAGACCACGTAGTTTTACATGGTTATTAATTATGCAGTTTTGCCATTTATATTTTAATAAATGAATCATTTGGAATTAAAATTATTTTAGAGTAATTTTGTGATTAATCATTGTTATAAATTCTCGTTTCAGTTTTTAAATTTGTGAAAAATTTAAATATCTCAATTGGTTTTTATTTTGTAACTTGTTTAACCGAATAAAGGCTGGAATTTTGGTGTTGGCGGATCAACAATTTTTGAACATGGAGAAAGTTCAACTGTTGTTGCTAATCTAGCTATTGGTGCTGATAATCGATTGAAAATTTAGAATCATCTCAACGTTTTGCAGGATCAATTAAAGCATGTCTTGGAGAGTATGAAGAATTATTTTCCTGACTGTTGTATATTTTTGTCCGACCACATCGCTCAAAGTGCTTGTACATGAACTTCTACAACAAGTCAAAATCAATATGATAGTCTTAGAGGAGTTATTAACGCATGAGCTGATCCGATGGAAGATATCCCCGAGTCACCTACGGAAGCAGCAGAAATTCCAGATTATGACGAGGATAGCAGTGGTTAGATGATGATGGCGGTGGTACATCATGGTGAAGGTTGGGTTAATCGAATAGTGAAAAAATCTAAATAATTAATTGTTTAGTAAATGTATATTATGCTTAATTATAATAATGTATAATTAATATGTTTGATTATATTTTTAATTATATATGATTGTATCTTGAAATATATTTTAATTATAATATTTTATAATATATTTAGTCATTAGTTTAATAATATTATATAATATGTGTAATTATATATGTTATAATGTTTATATAACAAATAAGTTACATATAAACACTTCACAAAGTTGTAGCATATAGCTTCAAAGCTTTTTGTAACAAACTCGTAGCCAATGTGGTACAATTTTGACGTAGAAAATTTGCAATCAACTTACCTCTCTCTCTCTATTCTCTCTCTCGCAGACTTGAGA
>OVAV01002469.1:0-11176 GCA_900406375.1 Iberis amara
AAAAAAAAAATATTAGAAACATATCCACGCGTATGCGCAGCTATTGGTCATGGCCTTTTTTTTTCTCGGGTCGCCTCTTCTATTATTTTGTTACATTTTTACCTTAGTAAATCACAACATTGGATGTGATATATTTATGCTGAGTTTTAGGATTGGAGTTATGATTAGATTGGGCCCATAATCCAACAGATCTTAAACTGTAACGTTTTTTTTTCCCAAAAAAACGGACTCCTTTATTTATCGGTTATGCAAATATATCAAGTGAATCAACACACCAATAAGGTAAAGAGGTTCCAATAAAAGAAAAACAACATTACGATCCCGTGATCATTTAGCTAACAAATCAGCTCTTGAGTTCAAAACCCGTGGCTGGTGAATTAACTGGAAATCTTCATACGGATTCCGAATTGTGGAAAGCTCTTGTAACTCCATTGTGAAAGCAGGCCACTTCGCAGGAGCAAGTACCATTTGTGTCAGCTCAATAGAATCTGTTAGGAAAACACCGCAAAATCTCCCTTTCGATTTCAATGACTTCATCGCCCAGAGTAAACTATGTAGTTTGGTGTTTAAGGGCGATTGACACCGCATATATGCCTTCATCCCCAAAATGTCCAACGTGCCATCCTGAAGTTGTAGTACCCATCCTATACCGCAAGTGCGACTCTCTTTTTTCCATGAACCATCAATATAACAAGAAACGGGGTTATTTTCCCAAAAAGTCACATTTGGAATCCTTACAATGTTCCCCATCATTGTTTTATGTTGGTCGGAAACATGTTGCTGCTCAGTAGAAGATATCCATTCCCGAGATTCCGTCTGCGCTAGTTGGAAAATGTCCGGTGGAAGTTGTTTCTTTCCTTGATAAACAACCGCATTACGTGCTTTCCAGATGTACCAAATTAACCAGACAAAAATGGAGATCGGTTACTCCTTGGACACCGATAATGAGCCTCTCATTAGAAGGTAGTACAAGTTTTCAAACAGACTCATTGAGGGGGAATTCCCATTCTCGAATGAGATGTTTGCTAAAGCCCAACATTGTCGAGCAGGATGGCATGTAAAAAGAACATGATTGATTGACTCGCCTTGTGAACCACATTGCGAACACAATGGATCCACCCGAATCTTCCTTGATTCTAGTCGATCATTGACTGGGACAGCACCCGACACAACTTGCCATAAGAACATTTTCATCTTTGCCGGTGCACATATACGCCAGATTTTGTCCTTCAACGGATTAACTGACGGTTCCTGAATTAACTATAAGGAAAGCTCATCAGTGTCTATCAGGAACCGATAACCAGATTTAACCGTATATTGTCCAGATTTTGTATAGTGCCAGCAGAAACCATCATTTACCTCTCTCGAGGGCCTGATACTTAATACTGCAACAACATCACTTGGATCGATGAGCTATTCCACCAGTGTTTTATTCCACAAATTTGTGTTGGGAATCAACAAGTCTGCTACATGCATTTCAGCATTTGTGATATTTACCCTTGCTTTAGGAGGACGAATGATGTCTTCTGGTAGCCAATTATCCGACCACACCTTAATTTGATGGCCAGTGCTAACTACCCTTCTAGTTCCTTTTTGAAATGTAGAGATGGTACTCCATATACTACTCCAGCCATAAGAGGGCTATTTTGGCTTTTTTGCCTGGAATGGGGACTTCCCACGAAAATACCGCCCACGTAACGTTTTGGCTAACAGCGAATGCGGATACTGTTGAATTCTCCATAATTGCTTTGCCAACAGTGCCTGATTAAATTTCTCTAGATCTTTGAAACCTAGACCACCCCGATATTTTGGTAGACACATCCGATCCCAGGCAATCCAATGAATTCCTCTGGAGCTGGAACTAGAATTCCACCAGTAATCCGCGACTGCGCTGGCCAGCTTCCTTAGAAGATGCTTCGGTAGTTTGAAGCAGGACATCACATAAGTAGGTAATGCTTGGGAGACTGCCTTAATCATAACTTCCTTCCCTCCTTTTGAGAGGAACTTTGCGGTCCAGCCACTGATTCGTGCGTTAAGACAATCCCGCACATATGCAAACACCTGTCCTTTGGATCCCTATATGTATTTCGATATGCCCCTTTGGAAGAAATAACAGTACAGAAAAATACAAATAATCATACACATATATTAAATTTTGTATGCACCACACAAGCATATGAAACGAGGAACCATAAAAAAAAGGCAAACCAAACAAAGACGTAGATATACATAGTAATATAGAAGTAAAAGCTATAAAGTGATGATACGATCAATGGCCAGATATGCGTACACATTTCTCGGAGCTAGTGCACGTCATGGGAGAGCCGTTGAACGAGCTACAGCGTTTGGTGGTGGTGCACCTAAAAGTATAACAGTAGGAGTACGAGTTGCATGGTTGACAGAGTGAGGACGAGTACCCTACTGGAAGAGGATGGAACTGACCATGATCGGGACGATATGTCGTTGCCATGTTCTTAAAAGCTTTACGTCCCGAGCACCGTTTAGTTACGCTCCCTCGTAACCCCATTTTGGAGCTTTTGGGGTCATTGCCTTCCAAATTATTCCTTACTCTAAGCGTCTCTTCTGCATCACCTGTCAAGGAAATGATTAGTCAATCATATGTTTTAGGAAATCTGTAATAGGCCTTGATTGGTAGAGCATAGAGGAGAGCATTATGCTCCATGCTCATCCAATCACATATATTTAAAAAAAGCATTTAGGTGAGCATTTAGCATATGCTAATGCTCCTAAATGCTCCTCACCTCTATGCTTTACATTCATTCTCTTAATAATATATGCAGCTCATACTTTATATGGTACGATTAGGACCCGCATATCATGCGGATAAAAGTAAATTATCAATATTTAATTATGATAACACATGTGTTTATATATTTTAATCGGCGTTAAAATCAAATTTTAATTATTATTATATTTTTGTAAATCATAATTATAATTAAGTATCGATGATTAAATTAGATTATCAAAATTATGAGAAATAATTATCTATAGATTTGAAAAACATATATGTATATATAATATCTTATTATATAAAGTAGAACATGTGCTAATTATAATTCACCAAATTGAGACACATGTCAGACTTAACTTAGATTGTGACACGTGACAAACATTTTTAGGAAATTAGCATATTTTATTTTTAATTTTTCATATATTATAATTTTTCATTTATGAAATCAATATTGTTCTTCTTTTGTTGTGCTTGTTATTATGTAGCTTTAAAAACAATATATATTTTCCTTTTTGGTTATTCTATTATTTTATAAAAGTAACAAATTAACAATAAGAAAGTTTTTATTAGTATAAATTATTACGTTGACACATGTCATAATCTTAATTAACAATAACATATGTCACGATTTTATGAATTATAATTTCGCTTACGTGTCGCATTCACGTAAAACGCGTTCTGGTTTATATAATAAAATCAAAGGAAAGGTTAAAATAAAACATAAATTTTCAGCCAACCAAAATCTTCTCTTTTTCATCTCTCGTTCTTCTTCTCCTCTTTACAATCTTCTTTTGCCATGGCTGTTCCCACTGCAGAAATTGTTGATATTAAATCTGCTACTCTTCTTAACGTTAACATGTCTAACGTTAGCAAGCTTACCTCCACCAATTACATGGTCTGGAATCGTCAGGTTCATAAGCTTCTTGATGGCTATGACCTCGCTGGTTTTCTTGACGGAACTAATGTCTCACCAGCATCCACTATCACTGTCGATGGCTCTCAAGCACCAAATCCAGCCTTCGCCTTGTGGAAACGCCAAGACAATCTTGTTTACAGTGGCCTCTTGGGTGCCATCTCAAGCACCATTCAACCGCTTGTCTCTGCCTCCAACACTTCTGCTAAGATCTAGAAAATTCTCTCAGCAACCTATGCAAAACCGATTCGTGGACATGTAAAACATTTCAAACAGTTTCTCAAACACAGCTCAAAAGGAACCAAAACCATTGATGAGTACATGGGTGATCTTAAAGTCAATTTTGATCAATTAGCCTTACTTGGCAAACTGTTAAACATGAGGATCAGATCGACTACATCCTCGAAGGCCTTCCTGAAGATTTTAAGACTGTCTCGGAACAGCTAGAAGGTCGTGAAACTCCTCCATCTATTGCTGAAATTCATGAAAAATTGCTCAATCATGAAGTGAAACTCCTTACCATGGCGCATGCACCAATTCATGTCACTGCAAATGTTGCTTCCTATCGTCCACGCCAACAGCAACATCGCAACTCTCGCCATCAATCCTGGAATACAAACCAGCACTATCAATCATCAGGCAACCAGCAAAAATCATCATGGAAATCAAAGAACAGACACTCGTCTCAACAAAGGTTATCAAGGGAAATGTCAATTATGTGGAGTTTAAGTACACAGTGCAAGAAAATGCACTCAGTTGTACCCAACTCAACATCAGGTTCCAACGGGTTCTTCCTACAATGTTGTAACACACCCTTCACCATGGCAGCCACGTGCAAACGTAGCTACAGTTTCTACAACATCATCAACTCCTTGGTTAGTAGAGAGTGGTGCTACTCACCATCTAACTAATGATCTTGACAACTTAGCGGCTCATCAGTCCTATCACGATAACGACAATTTTCTCATCGGTGATGGTTCTGATATACCTATAACTCATATTGGTTCTCTTTCATTATTAACTCTAAATCGCCCTTTAACCCTAAACAATGTTTTGTGTGCTCCCAAGATCCATAAAAACCTAATATCAGTTTACCGGTTATGAACCGCTAATAATGTCTTCAATGAATTTTTCTCGAAATCTTTTCAGGTGAAGGATCTAACCTCGGGAACCCGATTGCTTCAAGGTCACACCAGTAATGAGCTGTATGAGTGGCCTATTTCAGCACCTATTTCATCCTTCTTTGATGTTTCTTCCAAGAAAATAAAAAAGACCGACTAGCACAACCTGCTTGGTCACCCATATGTTGCTATTCTTCAAACTATTCTCAATTCCTTTTCACTTCCTGTTTTGCATTCGAATGTTGACAATAATTTTTGTTTTGATTGCTCCATCAATAAAAGCCATAAGCTTTCTTTTTCTCAAACAACAATTTTTTCCACCCGGCCTCTTGAATATGTTTTTACAAACCTCTAGACTTCACCAATCTTATCCACTCACAACTACAAATATTACCTCATCCTAATTGACTATTACACTCGCTATACCTGGTTCTACCCATTACAGACCAAGTCACAAGTCAAGTCCACCTTCATACCTTTCAAGTCTTTCTTTGAAAATCGGTTTGGAATGAAGCTGGGCACTCTTTACTTTAACAATGGTGGAGAGTTTCTTGCTCTCAAACAGCTTCTCTCCGACGCCGACATCACCCATCTCATGCTCCGCCACACACTCCCGAACATAACGGCGTCTCCGAAAGCAAACACCGGCATATTGTTGAGACTGGTCTTACTCTTCTCAATCATGCCGGCATGTCAAAGAAATTCTGGCCTTACGCATTTTGCACAACTGTTTATTTAATAAACAGGCTCCCGACTCCGGTTCTTCAAATGCAGTCACCTTATCAAAAACTCTTCAACACTGGTCCAAACTATCACAAATTACGTGTCTATGGCTGCCTCTACTTTCCCTGGCTCCGACCATACACAAAACACAAGCTTGACGACAGGTCTGCTCCATGCGTTTTTATCGGTTACTCTCTTACGCAAAATGCGTATCTCTATCTTCATCCTCAAACTGGTGGAATCTATACCTCACGGCATGTCCTCTTCGATGAAACTTTTTTCCCACTTTGTACTGTCTCTCCGCCTTTTGTCAACATCGGACTCACCTACTACCACCTCTCTGTCTTCACCTCATACCCTTATTCCACTCTCACATCCACTCATACCGCCGGTTACTGTGCCTTCGGTGCAATCAGGGTCCCCGTCGTTAGCTTCTTCACCGTCAATTTCACCGGAAAATTATACTCACACTTTATCGCAAACCCAGGTACGTGATATCCCTTTGTCCTCTTCTCTTGATATATTTCCTATACCTCCACCTGTTTTACAAAGCCCAATATCTGACTTCACCTCGGCCCATCACCAAAATCCAAATACTAGCACCCACCTCCACTCTCGATCTAATGCCACTCCTAATAATTTGCCTCTATCTCCACCTCTTTTACAAAGCCCACTACCTAAACTCACCTCGGCGCATCACCAAAATCAAACTACTAAAACCCAACTCCACTCTCAACCCAATGCTACTGGCCCAACTTTAATTTAGCCCACAACTCAATCAATTCCTCACCAACTCTCGTCTTCTAAAACCAAATCTCGATCATTAACCAACACTCCATGACGACTAGAAAGAAAAATCAAATCCGAAAACCCAATCCCAAATACAATTTCTCAGCTTCCCTTAATTTCATAACTAATATTATGAAAGATGTTTTGCCAAAACAATATATTTTTCTGGCCACGTACTACAAAATTTAGAAACTTGTTACTAGTTTTGATCTACCATATAAAAGGATTGATCTCTACATCAAAATTGTATGATTTATTGGAGAAAAGACGAAAGCTACACAAGATGTTGTTTTTAACGCAAGCCTCGATATCATGAAATTGTTGGAAGAATTATTATTCCACATAAACAAATGTGGTATCTACTATTGACTGAAAGGTTGGAGAGATTATATCCGTTAGAGCGAACAACTGGGCCGATGAGATGGCATGCTAAGCATTCATTAGATAGTGAGATCACTTATCTTTTAAATGTAGAAGCATGGAGATATTTTCAATATGTGTATCCGAGTTTCGCATATAAGCAAAGAAACATATACTTGAGTTTGTGTACATATGATTTCAACTAATTTGGCCACCATCCTAAATATACAAGGGAAGATAAAAATACAATATTAACTTTAGAATGGATTTGGTAGGTATATGTTTGGGAGTTGAGCTTCATATCATGGATAACGAGAGATGTCCAATTCCCATGTATTGACTAGATTCGTGTTCCAAGCAAGATTTCTTCGAGTGGATAATTCACTCAATCAAAGTCTATGATGGTTATGCATCTAATTTATGTTGACACCAGAGATGGGAAGTTTAAAGGAATGAAAAGTCATGTTGTGATGCAACATCTACTTCCCTTTGCCTTTTCTCATCTGCTTACATCAAATAAGCATGAAGCAATTGCAGGGGTTAGTGATTTCTGCAAAGATATATGCACTAGATATCCTAGTGTTGATGGGATCCGCACTTTAGATGAAAACATATCGATGATCGTTAGAGACATATACACTAGATACCTTCCAATTCACCTCCCACATGAAACTTCATTTGGTGGACTAGTTGAATATAGTTGGATATATCCTTTTGAACAATACATGTTTCATCTTAAGAAGATGACACATTTAAGAAAAATTGAAGCCTTAATTATGGCACAAAGTATCAACAAAAATTGAGTATGATTTCCCTTAGAAGTGCATACAAATAATCAACGTCCTTCTTGTCATGATGATAATGTCAATCATCCCATTTGTCTAGTATACATGCCAAATATGTTTTTGCAAAGCAAATGATTAGTCAGAAAGGGAAGACTCGAAGACTATCGCAACAAGAGTACATGCATTTGCATATGTATATTATCAAAAACTATGAAAATTATGTGGAGTTTGAAAGGTAATTCATATGACTGTTCCTTAATTATTACATATTGCAGGTAAACTGAAGTTTCTAAATGGAGAATGTTTCCAACATGGTTAATAGAGTTCATTAATGAACCTAACTACTTTGTCAAGATGTACTAGAGATATTGCGCGAGAGGATATGCATTAAGGGTTCTTGATGAATAAACTCAAAGAACCACATGTTATTACTGTACCTCGTTTCAATCTAGCGACATTGCGTATGATAGGATCCTCCATAGAATATTGGAGGTTTATTACCTGTGAATGACCAACTTGAGATGTATAGTTTTTAATAAGATTGGTAAGACCCATTTATTGTCTGTGGTGTACTAGTCGGCTAATTTAGGATGACATCACTATACTCAAGGTAACGACTACTAAGGTAAGATTCATTTATTCTAACCTCTGAAGTAGACAATATATTATAAATTTTACATTCCAATTTAATTATGTAATTATACTTTTTATTTATAAATTATATTTTATAGGTGTGCTACATTTGTTATCCATGAGTTACGAGCAAGAATGATCTTTGGATCACTGTCACGTTTATAAAGCCAAGAGGACGACTACAAGGAACTTCAGAGAATAATGTTGTGCAATTGAGTGGAAGTATCCAGATTGTCCAGGTTGGACTATCTTTTGATGTTAATTTTGTCGTCGACTTTAATCAATTTAGCATGGAAATTATTTCACGTCCAACGATTACAACTCATTCAGAATAGGAGGAATCATTTTAAGAATTTGATTATGATGATTCAGACTCCATTTCTTTGGATTATTCTTCCGAGCCATACGTGTTCCTAATAACTTTTTTTTTTTGTCGTCAAATAGTTTTATATTAATTTAAAAGATTAAACCCATTACAAGGTACAAATAATCCCACTATGAGGAAGATTAAAACCCACAAAGGGTAGATAACCTCGTACAAGAGGTAATAGAAAACGCCGAAGCGAATAAGAACTCCCGAAGGAGAACATAGAACTCCCGAAGGAGAACGTAGTTTAGTAAAAACTAAACTAAGAAACTTAAATCTTCCTTCTAAATCCCCATTACTCGGTTGTAAACCGAAACAGATGATATTAGAAGGGATTATAGACCCTATAAGGAGTAATCCTAAAACTAATACAAACCTATTGATGACAACATAAACAACATCAAAAGAAATTAAAACAATACAAAAGAGATTATTAAGGATATGGGCCTGTTCCAAAAACAGACTCCAAAGAAGCCCAGGAAGGCCCATACAAAAGCCCAATCGATGGTAATTTGCCCTAGGCAAAATGGAAAACCCTACGCCGCCGCTAACGAAGCCCACACTCCCAATTCCGGTGAAAGTAAGCGCCGGCCACCACGAACTATCCAGAGCAGAGCAGTAGAGATATTCCAGCCATGCAAGCAACTTCCATAGATTAGCTGACCACCAAAAAACATTCCTCCGCCGATTGAAAACCGACCACCGTAGCCACCAGTCAATTATAGAGCAAAGAACTCCTAGACCGACAGAGCAATGTCCTCTCCTATATTTCGTACAACCCAAAAGTTGTATAAAGCTCGACAAATCCGACCTATAAAAGAGTAAGTGACTGATAGAGCAAGGTCGGAGCGATGAAGAGGAAGATGAGAAGAGGCATGCATGCCGACTTGAAACTATTTGCCATAAGATCGACACCCACCAGCTAGGAAATCGGAATCTTTGAAAAAGAGGAGGAAAGAGCCGATATATACAAGAGTATGAAAAAAAAGGAAGGGCCGCTGAGCGCCGGCGGTACGACCGGACGCCAGCGGCGGCGACACACTTTTGCGAAGAAACAGTCGGTGAGAGAAAAGATAGAGAGAGAAAAGATAGAGAGAGCTTCTTTAAGACTAAAACCTTGTACCAACTTATCCTACGTGTTCCTAATAACTTAGTAACTTTTTTTTATAACTTTTTTATAACTAACTTTCAATTTTTTCATTACTTTGTATTGTTCCTTTTATAAACTATTACTAACTTATTTATTGAAGCTAAGTTTTTTTTAACTTTTTTCAAAAAAATATATAATCCATAGGAAATTCGTCGAAAATTTGCTATAGATTTCCAACGGATCGAGGCTTTGACAGGGCTTTGATGTACTTCTAACCAATTTCTTTCGAACTAGGTTCATATATATGTTTATAATGATACACTTCAACACATATTTTCCAAACAAATATAATCAGTAGTCATATCAACATCAACGAGTATTTTCTTTATGAATAATTTCTAAACTCATGTGAAAAATATTGACACTTTTGATATAATCATTATGAAATTGATGAAAATTTATTTTCAACACTTTCGATTATTTTTATAAATAACTAATGTTAATTTTTTGTGTAAATTTATTTTCAACACTCAAATTTCTCAAATCCAAAATGTGTCAACACAATTATAATTTCTTTCATTACCCAATGTAATTTTTCATTGTTTTTGATTGTTTAATCGATTTACCGATTTAGAATGCTGAGATTTAGGGTTTGAATGTAAAATTTTGGATTTGAATGTAGATCATAGGTTATAATTTCAGATTTGAACTGTTTCACACGTTTATATATAGGGCTTTGAAATTTTGGTGATTGATTTTAGATATAAATATGTAAATATATAGTTTCATATAATTTTTATTACGTTCTGTTATAAATATAAACTGAAAATAATTTTTTTAATTGACCATTAATCGAAGAGGTGTAGAATTATATGATTTTTGCGAATAATAGAATAAGTATATAGAAAGAAAACTAGGTGAACTCGTAAGGGATTCCAATCTTTAATATTTAAAATAACTTTACTAGTAACAAAACATAAATATTTTTATAGAAAAAAACATAAATATAAGAAAAGTAGAATATGAAAGAAAAATGCTCACCAAGTTCGGGAATTTCTGTTTGAGCAGCAACAGCGTTATCCATATGAAGTGGAAACACAAGGAGAAGACATATGATTGAAGAAACTATAGTATGCATCTCAAATAAAAATCTTGACTCTCGTATATTACTGCGAATAACGTTTATGTACTTTTATAAAAGGGAGAGAGGTATAGTGATAACAAGAGATATGAAATACATGGTCCAGAATTGGGCAAAAAAACAAAAAAAAACAAAAAAAAAAACAAAACAGGGTGGGCGAAATAAGAAAGAGAGTGGTGAAGCAATTGACGACTTCGTTTGTAGCTAGTTTGGGAATTAGTGGTCTTCGCACACCAAAAATATGGTCAAGTGGATTGGTAGTTTCTTTTTTCCATGGGTTTTGTTAGCTAGATAACAAAATCATTCTAGTGCCAAAGGTTTTTATATACTAAATTCTTTTTTCATGGGATCGGTGTAGCGTCCGTGAACTGAACTATGGCTGGGCTGGCCGGATCAGAACATAAAAGTCGGAACCAAGAGGTTTAAATCCGTATGTTGAAAAATTTTCGGGAAAATGCTAAGGAAAGCAAATCAGTTCGGGAATAATGCTAAGTTTATGCAT
>OVAV01002470.1:0-11175 GCA_900406375.1 Iberis amara
GATCTATGTTTTAATTTTTTATTATTGTAGTCTTTGTTGTCAAAAAAAAAAAAGCAAGTTAGACATATTAAATGGTGGAATAGAAGAAGAAACCTTAACTATGATATTTGAAGTAGGTGTCCCATACTGCGCATGCGAGCCCAATTCAACCAAACATATCTGCTACCATACAACATAATATTAGCAATTAATTTTTCTTCAAATTTTTTTAAAAGAAAAAATTATTGTTTCATAAAGATATATTTTTTTTTTCCTTTCCAACTTTTATTAATCAATGAAAATAAATTGTACACTAAATTAGTAGTTGAAAATAATAAGTTACTGGAGTTATCAAAAATTGATTAAAAAGTGTTGTATATGAGTTTAAGCATTTAAATTAATTGTGTTTAGTATTGGCTTACATTTATAGTTGCGCATTTGGACCTCCTCCCCAACACACTAAACCTAGCAACACAATATGTTCAACCACTCTCATCCCAAAATAAATGTTGTCTTTGTACCCTTCAAAAGCGACTTTTGGTCCAAAACCCAAGACCCTTTTGAATTTAGTTGGGTATAAAAGTGCATACTTAATTTGTTTGACAAAAAAATTGTATACTTTAAATTTAAGCATTTAGATTTTGTCTTACCTATGAAGTATGGACCAGCAAAACTAAATATTTGTCCTATCCTTTAAACACTTTCCTCTGTCTTTGGTTTAACAAACTAAATATTTTTTCAAATCAATTATCTTATAATTTGAAACAATAAATTACATGTCATATTTTAATTGATTGAGGTTGAATATCTCTAATACTCTGTTTCAAAATATATTATATTTTTTAATCTAAAATGACAGATATTAAGAAATTCCTTAAAACAAGTCATTTAATGTATAACTAAATGTAGTTTAACCAACTATTATGAAGATTATATAATATAATTGGTTGTAGAGTATTTATTGCTTTTAAAATTGTAAAAATTTCTGTGAATATCTTATATTTTGTAAGAAAATAAAATTTGAAAAGATTTGATATTTTGAAATAAATGAAGTATTGTTATGTTTTTGAATGCGAAACTTTTACCTTCAAATGCATTATAAATGTGTTTCTGACTTGGTACCACTGTCAACCGTGTGTCTATGTGTCTTTCATGCGAATAAATTCCATTGCTCATTAATGGCAATCAATGCCAATTTGTCATTTGGTGAAACACATGCTTCCATTAAGGACTAACACTTTCAAATTCAGTTACAACGATTCAAGACTAAAAATATCGTAAACCGTTGGCGTTATATATTATACATGAAAATGATATAGGACCTCTGCGTAGTAAAACGACACATGTGACAACAAACAAATTACACAGCTATAACTGTTTGTAGTGTAATGAGATGAGACCCTAACAAACTTATAAGTGTTTTAATTATAGACTTATTTTTAATAAATGTACGGAAAAGTTTAGAAAATTTGTGGTGCAAATAAATGGTATGTTGCAAAGACATTTGTGTGTACTTTTTCGTTGTGTTTACAAACGTTATATAGAGTTAAATTAAGATTGCAATGTCTAGATGGTTGTATTATATACTTGTATGATTGTATCATATAGAAAACATCGACGAAGAAATGTTTGGTGACATTAATCTTTTTTAGTAATTGAGTATTAATGACACATTACACATAGCAAACAGTCTGTAACAAAAGAAATTATCATATGATGACAAAAGAAAAACAGTCTATAAAAGTTTATTATCTATAAAATAAAGAGGAATTCCTTCAAATACCATAAAAGTTCAAATTTCAAAAATACCACAAAAAATTAGATATATTCCAAAAATATCACACACTCCCAAATGTTACAAAAATATCACAAACATAAAAAATAAATTTTAAGGGTTCAGAATTTAAAATTTTGGGTTTGGGTTCACTAAATAGAGTTTAGGGTTTAGTTTTGAAGAGGATAGAGTTTGGTTTTGNTTGTGGTATTTTTGTGGTATTTTTTTAAAAAAAATTGTGGTATTTTTGAAATTTTTGGGAATATGTAGTATTTTTGGAATATATCTAATTTTTTGTGGTATTTTTGAGAATATCTTAAAATAAATGTTTTCTTATATAAAAAAACAAAAGAAGTAAAGAATAGATTGTTAGCATAATACAGAAAATTAATAAAAGGAAAATAGTGATTTATTTACATAAAAAGATAGAGACAAGTCAAACGGGACAAATGTAACCAAATCGAAATTACCCGCCAATAAAGCTATACACAACTCGAAGCCTGACGTCATAGCCTCATCAAAGTTACGAAAACACCCCTACACTCCCTCTTAAGTAAAGGGGTAATATAGTCTTTTGATATTTCCCTCTGAATTATCCAATCACATCCATATTTTTCGAGTAGATTAACATAATAATCCACGTAAGATATGCTTGCACGCGTATACGACGGTGTCGTTTTGTATTTAAAATGGCCGTTTTGTCGCTTTTTTATTAATTAATTAAAACAGTTTAAAAGAAAAAAAAAGAAAAAAAAAACCTGTGAAGGCAAGTGACGTTTATTTCCTTTCTCTGCATTGTTTCTTTCTTCTTCTCAATCTGCTTACTGATGAAATCACAGAGATTATTAGGGTTTCTTTTCATTGGATTCGTGTGGTGCTGATTTTACGGACGTAGAATCCGCCACTAGTTTTCTCTCCACTCTGTTCACTGTGTGGTTTTTGTTCACCAGCGAGAGAGAGAGAGAGAGTTTGTGTGACTGTGGAGGTTTGCGAAATAGAGAAATAATGGAGTCGGATGAAGAAATGGAGGAGATAGAGGAGCTGTTGGTTTTCGAAGTCACTGAAATTGATTTGGAGTATGAGTTTAATGCTTCTCATTGGTACGATTTCACTCGGGAAGAATCGCCGTTAGAGTCTCGTGTCGCCGAACTCTGGTTCGACAATGCTCAGTCATACCCACCGTCTCGTGAGTTATATCGCTCGTACGATTTTCAGTGTTTGATTGTTTTCGTGATTACTCGTTTTCGTCGAGCATGTTGTGAAATTTAGTAAAATACGTCATCATTAGTATTGAGGGATAGGTGAATTTTGACTCGAATTTTTAGGAGTTTGATTGAGATATAATCCTTCAATGTGATTGTTACTTGTGTTAGGAATCCATTTGCTGACTTGATTTCGCTTTTCCTCGTATTTTGAGTCATTGAGCATTGAATGTAATTATGTTAATTCATTGTGTGGTTTCAGCTTTTGCGATCAAACTTCTAATGAGAGAGGAGAATTCTGATAACAAGACTGAGCCGCCTTCGTCAAAATCTGAATACGGAGAGGTTACTGCTGATGTCCGGGAGAGTGACATAAGTATCTCCCAGCAATCAGAAGATCTAGCCACCGATGTGAATGAAACGGGTGAATATAGAATGTTGATTTACTTGATTTAGCTTTGTGTATGTTGGATAACTAACCAGAAAATTTTATGGTGGATGTAAAATGGATTTTGTTTTCTTTCAGTAAATGGAATGACTTCTTCTGGGGTGTTTAATTTCAATCAAGGTGGTAGTTTGAAGAAAGTTCCAAACCAGTCCTTACATAAAGGTGATCACTTTACTAGTATCATTTTCTGATCTTGTTCTGTATTTTAGTTTATTGACCAAACTCATTTTCCCCCAATTATAGCTGGTAATTTTACTTCCTGATTAAGATCTCACTTTCTCTCCTTCTACTAGGACCAACATTAAGCAATCACATACACACTAATAAAGTGAAATGCCAACCAAAGTCAAGCACCAAGCCGATACCTAGAAGCTCAACATTGCTGAAACCTACTGCTAGCCAACTGGCAAAACAAGAAAATGCCAGGTGACTATGAGAAGAGATCATTTTTGGGTTTTTTCTTCTGACAACTCAATTCAGTGAACTTAATAAGTGGTTGTTTTGTTTCTCTAAGACTCCACATGCAAATGGATGGAAATAAGGAGAAAGGCTTGTGCCCTTCATCTGGATCTGAAATACAAGCTACTAAAAGACAGAAGCTGGATAATGGTCTACTTCGTAAGGTAGTGTGTTTAGTTATGACTTTCGTTGTATCTAGTTCCTTTGAAGTAATTTGTGCTTATCTGTTCGTAGACTTCCGAATAAGCTCTTTTCTGTTTCAGGTTGCTGAAACAAAGCAGGATATGAATTTTGTCCACAAAACACTCAAGAAGGTTGCTATCTGTCTCTTGAGTACTCCAGAACTTATGCAAAGTTCAACCCTTTTTTTGTTGAAAGAGAGCAGCCAGGGAGCTGTAATCCATTTAATCGTTTGCTATATGGTTTGGCAGGAAAGGGTTCTTGATAGAAGCTCACAAAACGTTAGGATAAAGATTACTGTCCCCCAGGACCCTGTTTTTGCGACATCACAAAGAGCTAATAGGATACGGTTAGGGCCTACACATTAACTGACAGTAGTTTGTTTTTGGGAAAGCTCATATCCTACAACTTATTGCGTCTATGATTATTTCAGGCGGAAGGACGATGCTAAGTTAAGCCAGGACTGCACAGCAGTGTATAGATTCAAAGCACGCCCCTTGAACCGAAAAGTTAGTATCTGCTAATTACTTAACATGGAAGTAATCTCATTATTGTATCCCAGCTCAAGCATGTGTGTGTTATTTGTAGATATTTGAGGCTCCCTCATTGCCCATCCGCAAGAAGAGCACTCCTAAACTACCAGAATTTCAAGTAGGCGTTTTAAACTCAATTGTGCCAGTGTTTATCCACGTTCTGCAAGCTTTATAGTCTATGCTTTAGAATTATATATCTTGGATCTCTTATCAGGAATTTCGCTTGAAGACCTCAGAAAGAGCTATGCAACATTCATCAGCAGTGACAACATTGTCATATCAGGGGAATAATCATCATAAGGTTATATATACATCAACTGAACTTATTGGTTGTGTGTATATAATACAGCTGATATTCATCTTTCATATGGAGAACTAATGAACTATAGAAGTCTCATAGTGATGAGCTTAAAGGATTGAATTTTATTTTATGGCAGGGGTCAGATAAACCTGATCCGACAGCATTTCTTGACGGTGTTAACAGAGAACCGAGAAGGTACTACCTGTAAATCACAGATGATATAGAAAAATAGGAGAGATATGCTATCTTATTCCAAACTCTTCTATGAAACAATTATAAAAATTCCGCGAGCTAAATTTCAACAGACCAAGAGCTACGGATATACCTCAGGATGATGATGGAAAACATACTTTCAGAGCCCGTGCTCCTAGCAATAAGGTAATTATATATTTTTTTTTCTGCGCTGCTTTTTCTTGCATCAAATTTTTCATATAGGTTTTGTTTCTATTAAACAGATACTTTCAAGTAGAGGAGACACTGGCATTATCAGAAAAAGCGAGCGAGAAACTACAGTTCCCTTGGTATGTCACTTGGTGTCTAAATGTATAATATCTGCGTGGAGTTTTTTCGTTAGGTAGACTCAAACTGTGCTTAGACTCAAACCCAGGAGCTTAGTTATCAGTCGGAAAGGAGGACTCAACCAGATTTGCCGATAGACCTTTTCAGTAAGGTGCAGTTAACAGCTTCATAATCATTCTTTCCTGGAACATTATTTTCTCTAATAGCCTCTTATGTTACAATGGTTTACATTTACATTTTATAGCTCTCAATAAAGTCTGAACTCCAGCCAGACAATGGATCTCGGTTAAGAATTCCTCAGCCTGAATTAATAAAGGTGTAGCTCATGTTCTCAATTTCATTTTGTATTTATCTATCTTCCACTTCCAGCTTAAGTAATCATATTGCGTTTCACAATCGTTTGCTTGTGGGTGGAGTAAGGGCTCAAAGGAAAATAGGTTGAACTCAATCCAAGCTGCAAATGAAGTAAGCAAGCCTCATGATTGGAGTTTCATTAGTTTCTTAAAGCATTGACTAATAGAGTAAGCACATTGCAGAGAACAAGCAAGGCTACAGGAAAACCGATGGTACAACGCGGCATTGTTCCTGAAGCCAGCCGGCAATGGACCACCTAGAAGCAACTAAACTAACAAATAATATACAAAAGAAGGAAGATCATTTGCTGTTTTGATTTGGCAGCAGTATAGGCGTTCGCTGACAGAAGAATCAGAAACGCCTTTTTTAGTTATAGGAAACAGCTCCTTTTTTCTTATGTACATTATGAAGACCTAAAATTATCTCTCAGGGGCTGTGATTTGACATTGTGGTCGGTTAAATTTGGCAAATGAAATGTAAATTGATGGATACTCATTTCTTGATTTGAATGGAGATACATAAAGATAGCCTTGCTGAGTTTTTTAGGTGATTTGTAAACGTATTGCTCTTTCTGTCATAATTCATAAGTTTTTGAACAAAAAATTTAAAAATCAATTTGGCTTCGCCCGGGTTCGAACCGGAGACCTTCAGTGTGTTAGACTGACGTGATAACCAACTACACCACGAAACCTTGTTGTTTATGTAATTTGATGATTTGGATAATTATTATATTCTTTGTGGGATTCATCTCTTTTTTTTTTTTTTTTTTGTCGACCATCTCTTTTTCGTTAGTCCATCTTTGTGTTAATAAAAGAATAGATTTTTGAAGAAAAGATATATATATATATACATATATATTAGTTTTATATAAAGTTAGGGAGTTGATATGTTCGGAAAACGAATTGGCTTTATCAAATATTGTATGTGTCTTAAAACAATATACTTTTACTATTAAGTAGTCTTAGTCTTATGTGTTTTGTTAAATGTTTTCCTATTTGTATGCTAAGAGACCATTAGGTTCCATTGTGTTCTTCTTATGAATGATTGAGTTGAAATTTGAAGATAAAAATATCATCTCTCTTGGGGTCTTTCTGGTTTTGGTGGTATTGTGATGAGAGATGAGTGTGTTCCTATACGAAGGACAAGTGGAATAAGAGACAATCAGACTGTTACAAGACAAAGTAACACAACTCCATGGAGATGTGAGTTCATCTTTAAAACAATATATTTTGTAAACCCAGTTTAGAGTTCAGGTTTCTGAAAGCTTCGCTTATACCAAATTTTGAACTGTACAAGTTATTGGCAATCAAAAGAAGAAACTTTTAGTTACAGTTTCCTGGTTTCTATAAACAACCAGACCAAATGAAGATCAATAACAACGTCTCAACATTACAACTTCCTCTTTCTCCATCACTATACTGTCAAAATGGTACTTGACATATTCTTGTGCGATATAATCTTCGTGGTAGAGTTTTATGCACTAAGATGAATGCAGTCCCCTCTTTCTTGATGATGGCCGGTCTTTTGAAGAACCATTGCTTCTATAAAGATAGATGGAGAAATTTCAGCAAATGAAGGAAAATGATTACTTTCTCAGGTTTGTAAGCTTACATATCATCTGTTTTACTTGATGGCTCTTGTTTGTCCCGTGATTGCGGAACCACCTGCCCAGAGGAAAGAGGGTCGACTATGATTCTTATAAAGTTATGGGAACTCTTTAAAAGAAAAGGATAAAACCACAAACTTAATACAAAGAAAACTTTAAAGAGTGATGGATAAAACATACTGACAGGAAGACCAAGTTGTTTCATGCATCTGCTGTGGGTTTCAAGATATTCTTCATAAGACTGCAAAAACAACACCAACAACAACAACAAAAACACACAAGACTTTGTCAAAGATTAGACAACAACAACAAAACCAGAGCTCTTAATTCTTGAGCTTCTCAAGAAACACAAGTCCCTGTAACAACCCAGTCCCTGAGATATGCAATTAATATGGATCCGAAAGAGCTCACTGACATAGCTCAGAGGTTGGAAAATACTACAAATGTTTTCACCAAGTGTGCCATCACAGTCTTTAGTCCAACTTACAACATGTTTTACAAAAATATCTACTTCGAGAACAAGACAAAGTGATTGAATGAAATTCTCAGCATAATGTACAAACAGATATGCCACTACCATGTTAAGAAAATCATCATCGGTTAGTGTTCTTGCGAGAGGGCTATCCAAAGGCAAGCCCCATGAGTTGAATCGTATTGACATTTCTTGCTCCGCACCTGATGATGTATGGAGATATTCCGAGGCTTCCCCATATCCACCATATTGTGCAAGATGAAATCTGCTGAGGTCATCATGGTTTGGGTAGACTGCAGGAGGGTAAGGCATTGGTGTATGGCCTAATCTGTGGTCTCCTGATGAAGATGGAGGTTCTACGCAAAGCCTTTTTGTTGATAAATCATCCCTTAAAGAACTGTGCGAGAATAGAATCACCAGCACGCAGATCTAAGGAGATTTTAATAGAGAAAAGGTTTCAAGAAGATACCTATTCAACAATCCATCATCGCAGCTATTTGCATCAAGGAGCTCACAAAGTGCTTCACCAATATCTTGTGGCAACTCCTAGAGAATGTACACATTAAAGAACTTCAAGACTTCAAGTTAGTCAATTTCATAAACTTTAGTCTTTTCCAGCCTCTAGGAGCCACTATCTGGTTTTGGGATAACCAATAAGTCCCATACATAAGTCCTAGGAGAGCAAGGCATATATACGAAACTTTAAGTTTACCTGGCAATCTCGGCTAATCTTGACAGGCTTGTAATCATTCAAAGGATTCTTGAGATGAAGCGTTTTCTGAAAAGGTAATTCACTCAACCGCAACCATTTTACTTTAAAACTACGTCCCCAAGGATTGTTTTTACCACCTCCCTGACTCCATATATGGTCTCGCCTCCAACCCACAGAAGATAACATCTGTGCATACCCTTGGAAGAATCCACTCATGTTCACGCTGAAAATTAAAATCACTCGACCAGAATTCTACATTAAATGATACAAAGTCAGTATTTGTAGGAACCGTGCAAAACTCAGAAAGGAGAAGTTCTTACATGAAATGCGCCTTCCAATATTGGCTCATTCATTACTTGAGTAGCCCAAATCCCTCTCTCGACCGAGAGTTGTATATTCTCGTAGTTCAGACTTTTGATGATGAAATATTTCGTTTGAATTTGACACTCTGGTTTATCATTATTATCCACGTTTGAACTTTCAAGTTGATCAGGAAAGTTACCTCGACCAACTTTCACCTTAGACAAGTTATAATCTTCCTTGGTTCTGTAACTTGAACTCTCTGTAAAAGTACATTTCAACATATAGAATTACAAGAAAACTTAATAGAAAGAAATGCTTCACAATTTTACCTGGATCATCAGAGTTTACTAAATCTTGTTTAAAATCAGTCAAAGATGAATCAACAACAGATGCATTTTCCTTGGCAGTATCAGAAGACATGCCTGTTAGAAGGATGTCAACTGACAAAAACAAAAAATCAAAATTTGGTAAAATTTGACAGATAAATCAAAGATATATTGACACTTAACATGATCAAATTGACTACATTCCACTGACAAATTAGTGCAGTTAGACTACAATGAGGAATTGATCATTCATAATCCAGTTAAGGAAGTATCAAATCACAATTTAGAAACCAACTTCTTCATATATTGACCACACTAATTATTCCCAGAAATTAAAGCCCAGGAACGAAACAATAACTGTTTTTCGATATAATCTCACAATACTTCATAGAACAGTAAATAAATCTATAGAACAGTCAAAAGTTAACAGTGAGAAGATGAAGAGCAAGTAACATCATAAAAGTACAGTTTAAAGAGTAGAGAAAAAAACGAACCTCGAATGGTCAAAAGCTCTTTTCGGAAACACAAAAAGACACGAGAGTTATTGACTCTATTTCTCTTTCCCTAATTGAAAAATCCAACATAAGCCCTAATCTTCTCTGTTCGTCAATCGCTCTTCAGTTTTGTATTCTTCTACCTTCTTCCTCTCTCTCTGGATGTGGTTCCCAATATGGTAGAGTTATGTGCAGGTGAGAAAAGGCGTAATTTGAACGGACAGGATGTGATGAATGATTATATCCAACGGTCCAGAAGATGGTTGTGATAAGTTTAAGTATACTGCTTGTTAACTGGGCTTACAGTTAACAGAGAGGCCCATATTATTTGTTTGCGATATGATTTATTAGTCTCAACTGTTTGTTTGCGATAGGGTTTACATTTAATGTGTACTTAAGCATCCACTATTTGTAAGCATCCTATAATTCATTTCTTTAAGTGCAAACCAAATATGTCATATTTTTTGTTAAAGTTTAAAAGTGTATCTTATTATCTTAAACATCTTTTAATAAATCAATGTCTGATCAAAATAACTTATACATGAATCGTGATGGATCCACGTGTATGTTAATGGGTTCAATTTGAACCCAATAAAAAATTTTAAAATTATTTTAAAACTTTTAAATATACATTAGAAATTATAAATTAAAATTCAATTTCATGATAAATTTGAACCAATCCAATTTAGTTTTGATTTTATTGCACCAAAATAGATGTGTTTATTGGTTTTGTGAGCCCAATTAAAATGTAATTTTACGAATAACTTTTTTAGATTTTGTTTCAAAATAAATTTTTGATGTTTCTTTCTAATAATATTTTTCTCGGGTTTTAAAATTCGTTAACGATTTTATTTTGTCCCCTTTAAATATATTTTATAGATTCGCAACTGTACATCTCTACTATTAATTGGGAAGGATTCTTTGAGAAAAACCTTTATTTTGTAAACATTTACTTGAAATGTCATTACTTTTGAACTAAACTCTCAACATTTATTAAGGGTAAAAAAGACACACAAAAAAACTTCCTTAAAAATCTCAATCATCTTTTTATTTGTTATTTAATTATGTATATGATAAAACTAATCCATAAAAAATATTATTTAAATTTCGTTTTAATATTTTAATAACTTAATTTATCCAAATTAAAATTATATTTTAATAAAATTATTAAACTAATACAATAGTAAAAATATTTAAATTAACTAAAAATAAAAACTTAAATATTTTTCTTACTATTATACTATAATGTTACATGGAGTATCATTATATATTTGTGCATTACATGAAATTTAATTATGACACCGGTAATGTCATCGCCTCCGCCTTCCGATCCCAGTGCAGCTCCACTGGCCGAAGTTACGAAGGAGATTGCTTCTTCTCCATCAAAATCCTCGCCAAGATCTGCTCCTCACAATCCCTCTGCTCGTCCTCATGCTTCGCCGACTAAGTGGAGTCGGGTTGTTGATCCCAGGGAACTCCGATTCAATCCCGAGTTCCTACCTCATGATGTCAC
>OVAV01002472.1:0-11172 GCA_900406375.1 Iberis amara
AGAGTAAAATTTAGAGTTACTCTAAATTTAGAGTAAAAAGGGGAAAACTCTAAATTTAGAGTGGGATTAAGAGTTGAATTGGAGTGCACTTTCCTCTAAATTTAAGATTTAGAGTAGAGTTGGAGATGCTCTTATATGGGTATTATTCAATTAGTGATTTTAAATCAACTCTATTTGATTTTTAAATCAACTCCATTTGATTTATAATATAGTGTTGGTTTTTTTTTACGTCAAAACGAAACCAAACAGATGAATGTAAGTCAAGAACATAACAAAAGAAAACAACTAAAATAAGAAACAGAGAGCTAAGATGGAAAATTCAATAACAAATCAGCAGCAAGCCAAAGAAGAGCAGACCTAATGACATAAGATTGGATACGTCCGTCCCTTACCACACTTAGAGCTATGACTGACGCACTCTTATTAGCAGACGGTGAAGTGTAGGCTATCGATGCCTCTTCAAAGACGTCCAAGGCATCTATAATTTCTTCAAGATCATCTTGGAACAATGGCCAGTCCTCTGGACTTGTCAAAGTTGTGACGAGTTCTTTATTCTCTATAGCGAAGATTATTTTCCTCCTGCCTATAAAGTAAATATATTTAACAGTCCAAAGAAGGTTAATAATCGATGATCGAAACGAGAAGGCGCTCAATCCAGCGTACTTCGACCATGAAACAAAGCTTCACCACTGTCATTCCGTAATAATCATGAAGAACCAATATAATCAAGATTTTGTTTCCAACTCATCCCTATGTTACACATGATAAACTCGTTAGGAGGAGGTGTCCAACGTCCTCCAGCAGGTGACGTTGTCTCTTCACTTGTAATTGGTAATACACTCTTCAAGCTTCGAGCTTTAAACCAAGCAAAACAATCAACTCGAGCCTTTTGAATGATCTGATCTGCATCAAACAAAGTTCCATTGAATATCTTTTCATTTTTCTTTTTCCAAATGTTCCACACAATCCAAGGCCATGGGAGCTTTGTAAAATATGAGCATCTTTTGTCCCTAGATAAGCATATCAAACTGTAAAGGTTAGCATAGACAGAGTGTGTGAAGAAATTAGAATTAGTTGTTGATATTCCAGCAATTCGCCACACTCTCTTAGCTCCCTCACAATCGAAAATGACATGATAATTGACAGTTTCCACGACGGCTCCACAAAGTGAACATAAAGAAGATACCAGGATTGTTTGAGATTGTAATCTTTCGGCTACAGCAATAGCAGCGTTCAAACACTTCCAAAGAAAATGTTTAATTTTCGGCAATGTCTTTAGCTTCCAGATTTCAGTCATAAGAACATTCAGTGAAGGTTGATCAGATAGCTGTTGAGGAGCTATAGGATTAAGATTAGCCATAGCAAATTGATAGCCACTTTGCACTGAATACTTCCCATTCTTAGTGTGCCACCACACCTCTTTGTCTGATCTGTTACAAGCCAGCTTTATCCTCAAGATTGTAGCCTTATCTTCTCTCGAAAATAGTTGGTCAAGAACATCAACTTTCCAGGATATTGTGATTAGGCAAATCAGGTCCGCAACACGAAGGATCACATTCATCCTACCATTTAGATTAAAGGGAGCTCTAGGAGATGGTAAAGGGAGCCATCTATCCATCCAAACATAAGTGTCTTTCCCATCGCCTATATGCCAAAACAGACCTTTTTCAGTAAATCTCGACCAAAGATAATACTGTGCCACGCAAAGGAAGGTCTTGTACCAACACCGCATTCTAGAATAGATGAATTCGAGAAATAACGAGCTTTATAAACTTGTGTCAAAAGGCTGTTAGGCTTTTCCAGTAATCTCCAAGCTTGTTTCGCCAACAAGCTTTGATTAAATCTCTCAATGTCTTTAAAACCTAAACCACCTTCTGATTTCGGTTTACATAACCTTTCCCATGCGATCTAGTAAATGGGTTTCTTATCCACTTTTATTTTCCATCAAAACTCCATCATCATGCTTGTTAGCTTTTAAGCATATTTTTAGGTAATTGGAAACACAACATAGCATAAACAGGTAATGACATCGCAATTGATTTGAGAAAAATTTCATTTCCACCAAGAGATAGTTGTTTTGTATACCAACCATTAAGACGATGTTGTAGCTTCTCCGTTATATATGCCATGAGCTTTGTCTTTGACCCACTAAAGCATTCTGGAAGTCCCAAGTAAGCACCTACTCCCCCCTCCTTCTGTATACACATTCGGTCCTTTATTTGTTGCTTAAGTAAATCCTCAACTCTATCTCCGAACATTATAGATGACTTTTGGAAGTTAATCATCTGATCTGATACATCCCCATACTCTTTGAGACAATATAGAATTTCATCGCATTCGTCCAAGTTAGCACGACACATGAATAGACTATCGTCTGCAAAAAGTAAATGATGTAAAGATGGTCCTTGATCTACAATTTTGATTCCAAAAATTCTCTCTTGATCCTCTGCTAAGTGTAGACGATGAACTAGAAATTCCGAACAAAGGATAAAAAGTAAAGGTGACAAAGGGTCACCTTGACGTAATCCTCTCTCTGGTTGAATGAAACCGTGTTCTTAACCATTCAATATAACAGAATAAGTTACCGAACTAACACATTTCATTATCCAAAGCACCCATCTATCATCGAATCCCAATGTCCTTAGTATCTTTTCTAAGAAGCAACATTCCACCCGGTCGTAGGCTTTTGACATATCCGTCTTGATAGCCATAAACGAATCTCTACAAAGAGGATTTTTTCGTAAACCGTGTATCATCTCATGAGCTAATAGAATATTATCTGTTATCAAACGTTTCGCGACAAAATCACCTTGAGTCACTGAAACGATATCGAGTAGAAAAGTTTTTAACCGATTACAAAGAATCTTCGAGATGATTTTGTAGGGAACAGAGCATAAGCTGATTGGTCTTAGCTCAGTCATTCGTTTTAGAGATGCAATTTTCGGTATAAGAACGATCTAAGTAAAATTCCATTCAACTGATAGCTGACCAGAATCAAAAAACGCATTAATCTCCTGTATTAACTGTGTTTTAATCACGGACCAGAATTTTTGATAAAAAAAGACTGGTCATCCCGTCGGCCCCTGGGGATTTTCTTGGATCAATATCGAAAACAACTCGATGTATTTCCTGTTCTGTAACATTCAAAATCAGCATGCGATTCATTGCTTGTGTCACACGAGGTTCAATGTTAACATCATATCCTCACTTATCTGCGGATTGGTAGACTGAAAGAGAGATCGAAAATAATTAGTAGCTATCTGACCTTTGGACCCTTCTTCAAACCATTCTCTGCCTTCTTCGTCAATTAACAACTGTATTCTATTACGAGCTCGCTGATTTTTGACACTTGCATGAAAAAATCGAGAATTGCGGTCACCATCTTTTAGCCATCGATCACGACTTCTTTGTCTCCAAAACTGTTCCTACGAGGTATAGGCTTCATTTAGCATCTTCTTCAGATTATAAACAATAGCAAAATCTGGGAATTCCTTTGAAGTCTCTTTATCTATATCCATTCTCAACTGCTCAACACGATTTCCTGCATTTTGAGGATTGTGTCTTCGCCAATGACATAAGCCTTTCCTACATTGTGCAACTCTTTCAAACAGACCTTTAGATTCACCTCCTACTCTCGAGCAAGAGCTAATGATATCTTTTGTTTGTGGAGAATCTAAGCATCTGCGATCGAATTTAAATTTTCCTTTCAAAATGAAATTTTCGTGAGAAAACTTTAGCAAGACTGGTCTGTGATCAGACTCTATTCGATCTAAGAATTGAATTTGGCTTCTCAGAAAAAAGGTAAACCAACCATTGTTACCGAAACCTCTGTCCAGATAACATTGCGTCCATATATTATTTCGGTAACCTGCCCAAGTAAAAAATTTTCCAGAGCTTGCTATCTTCACTAGCTAACAGGAACGTATCGTATTTCAAAAATGAAGAAAGAGGTTGTCAGTACGTAGAGGTCCTCCTAGTTTTTCGCTATTATCCAATAGATCATTAAAATCACCTATTGTTAGCCACAGTTGCATTCTGATCGTACCAATACTTCTGAGTTTCTCCCAAGACGTATTTCGAAGATTCGTATTCGGTTCGCCATTAGATGAATGTGATAAAGAATTCAAAGCTTCCAAACAATACTTTAGTATCAATATATCGCTTGTCGGCAAACAGAACGGTAACATCGTAAGTGTTCTTCCAGAACAAAGGAAGGCCACCACTAAGTCCAATTGGATCTACTGTGAGAAGATGATCGTATCCTAATCCGCCTTTTAAATTTTCCAAAACATAATTCGAGTTTTTTTGTCTCTTGCAGGAATAGAAAATTCGGAAAATGCACCCGACGCAGATTCCGTAGCTGTCGAACTGTCGGGTCATTCCCCAAACCCCGACAGTTCCATCTCAATATACTCATATAGATTTAGGCAGGGTGAGCGCATTCTCCTGCTCACTTCCCGCCTTTGGGTTGGACGAAGATATTTGTTTCGGTGAAGAAACAATCTTCTTAGTTGGAGATTCAAATTAATTTTAATATAGTGTTGTTCAATAGTTAATTTTAATTTCTATTTTTGAAAATCTAGTGTTATTGGTTATAGTATTTGAAATTCATTCATTAATAGAGTTTGAAATCCTAGAGATTTTAAAATTTAGTGTTATTCAAACCATAAAAGATTTTAAAATCTTTGTATTCTAATATATTTAAAATTACTTGCGGTAGAATTCTATTAACAAATATATGAATTCAAAATATAAGTAAACTGCAAAGATTTATAAAATATTTTAAAATGAATCCTATAGACACTTATGAATCTTTGCAAATAAATTTTGTAGATATTTAGATTTTGATAATTTTAAATATAATTTTTTAATTTAAAATCAGTGATCGAATAACACATCCGGTAATAGTTTGTAACTTAAAAATGGAACCATTATTGCCAGGAAATGTTAAAAAGAGGCTTTTATAAACTCTAGAACGTGACAAAGGTCACACAAAGCAAGAGTCTGCAAAGTGCTCAGTTTCCAAAGCTTAACATCAAGAATTTAGTTAAGCCAATGGCTTTTTTTTTCTTCTAAGAGTGCGAAATAAACCTCAAAATATTCTACAACTGTAAAAACAAAAAACAAAAAGAAATTTAAACCGTTTGATGTTTCCAATCACTTCCATCTTTCGCTTAGTTCTTTCTTCTCTGAAAGTACCCAAGTAATATAGATGGCTGCAACGAGTGCTACAATCGTGATCAAGAGAAGTGCATAGCTGAAATCGTCAGTCAGCGAGTCGTAGGTCTTTGAAGGAGCAAGCCTCGTGTAGAAAAGATCAACTCCATAGGCAAAGACATGTGTAGTTGACTCTAACTTGGCCGGAGCTGTTACTATGCCTCTTAGACCTTCTACTTTAAGAGAATGTGTGATGTATGACTGTGGAATATGACAAGTGAGTGCATCAGATTCAATACAATCCCTAAACCTATACAAATTACAATAGCGCAAGATCGTGTAATGAGTGTACCTGAGGAATGATGGGTAATGAATCTGTGAGAGGGATAACTCCTTCTTCTTTCTCAGCTGCAGACGGGTTAAGTGTTCGACGTGGATCCACAAATCGTTTATCAAGTGCCAATATCTAATCAGAAACAGTTTGAAGCATCAGTTTTTCAAATCCATGGAGATATATTCGAATATGATGAAGAAAAATGTACAAACCTGATCTCCAATGGTACCAATGAGAAGCTGCTTTGAAGTTATACCCTTTGCTGTTGATGTCACCGCGATGGTTTTCACTGATTGAGCAAAGAAGTATGATTGTGCCTTCGTTAACACCTCTGGTCTTGAGTAAGAAGAGATTGGTGCTGTTAGATTGTGCTTTCCCAAAACAAGTTTCCATACATTTTTGTTCTCCTGCAAATACAATAGTAAACGTTTAAGAATGTAAATACTCAGCTTAACTCATAATATGGTTTTAAGTATGAAGCCATACCGCCCGAGACTGGTCATAGATCTCAACTACTGTAACCTCGTACTTGTGAGCTCGAAGATTGAAGTAATGGTAAACAACCCAATTCTCACTAAATACCTGGACACAATTGTTATAGGTTAAGAGAGTCGCGCATCGCATTTGTTACGAAAAGAAATGATAACTTACCGCATGGACCGGTCCTTGACAGCCTTGATGTGTTAAACGGTGCAATATACGCCCGGTGATGGTGTCAATGAGATATACTACAAGTGCTGACTCCTCTGGTGTAACTGAGCCAATCTCACCAGCGCCTTTCGGAGACACAGTAGCCACAAACAGTAAGTTTCTTGATACGTATTTATACAATAAGTCTTGGTCTGTGTTTACTTTGGCTTGTGTATGAACAACCTGAGATAAAATCGTACACAAGTCATAAAGCTGTGTATATGTTTCGAGTAAAATACTAACAAGCATTAAAGAAGCTTCATAAGAACTAACTTAAGAAACAAAGATTCATACCTCATTTGGTTTTCGTGTTAGAGTTGTGATAATCTTCTCTGATTCCGAAGGAAACACAACAGTCCAAAGTTCCCTGGTAGTAAAGCAGTACTCATCAGCAGTCTCACCGGAGCAACTGCTCTTCATTACATGTCCTCTGATTATACCATCATCAGCATCAACAGTGTACCAATACACATTTTGAAACTCCTGTTGAAAGATGCTGAGAGCCTCTGAAGTTTTGGGGTACAAGTGGACGTGGCCCTCGATATCAGCTATTAGATGTAAACGTTGTTCTTTTGAGTCAGTAAATGGAAGAGGCATAACTTGCACAACAGAGTGACCAATATCTGACGAGCTAATCTCCTTTCCTGTGTAGACATCAACAAATGCAAGTACGCCGGGCGCACTTGAATCTGATCCGTACCTGCCAACTACGAGAACAGAAGGATTCTCGTCCATGGCATGATGATGAGGAACCTGCCATTGGTGCAAGCTAATACCGTTTGGGCGGTCACAAGCTTCTGATTTGCTCGGACATTTTAACAGCATAGACCAGACAATCCTCCCGTCTCCAGTGTGTAGAGCAAAAAGTTTACCAGCTCGAGTAAGTGCTATGAATAATTTTCGAAAGCCATTATGGTCACGGGTCAGTTTGCTCCTCCCAGAATTCTTCAACCTCATTTCTTGAATTGCTACCACATCCTCCGGACTAGCTAACAACAAGGTTCCCTTGAGCTTCAACACGTGTCCTTTAAGCCAATCTAAAAGAGTGTGTTCCACTTTCGCAACCGATACACCATCCTTTTCCACGGGTAGTTCTGCCGTTGTAACATCGGTCACTGAAGCTAAGCCTTCTTCCCTGCTCCAAACAATCGCCCCTTGTTGAAGTAACAAAAGTGAGTGATCTTCCATCACAATAAGCGCCCTAAATCCATTACTCCTGTCCGTCTTAATATAGTTGTTTATGAAAACTTTATGGACACGCCCTCTATGTTGGTCCATTTGAATGCTCTCTTTAAGCAATACAGTATCCAAGTCATTAACAAGTTTCACCATGAGGTGAATCTTGCTCCCTTCATGATGAACTGAAGCAAAGGCCACTTGATCGTCTGCAACTGGAAGTGAATCGCTCATGGCTGTTTCATCAGATAATGAATCTACCACCTCCAACTTTCCTTCATCACCAACTCTCACAAATATGGTGCGCTTATTGATTTTTACAGCAACCATATTGCTCAAAACAGGAGATAAAATCTCAGCCTTTCCGGAATCCTCAACAAGATCTGAAATTTGGGTCTTTTGAAAGCTAATATCTCCATCTAGGAAGCCAATAGTAACTAAATTTGACCTCGTTGAATCAAGAACAACAACTTTATCAAATGAAACTGATGAAATTTCGCCAGAGAATCCACCAGGGAACACCATACTTTTTTCTGCCGCTACCTCTCCACTTTTGGAATCAATCTGATAAACAACAGCCTCAGATGAGTTAATGAAACCCAGCACATAAATTATACTACTTCCAGGAGGTTGAATAACCCGCTGAACTTCAAACCTGCACGAGGAACCAAATAAAGCACATAGAATCATTACTAAAAACCAAAAAGCATTATAGGATGCATGTTTGCACTTGAAGCAACCTCATTCAAATAAAAAGTGAAGGATGTCATACCCTTCCGCTGTGAAATCCTTTTTCCAGAGGACCTCGCCATCTACAGCGGATACAGCATGAAGGTACCCACCACCGAAAACAAGAATGGGGTAGTCCTTGTCAACCTTCAAATTTATCTGCACGATAGCTCTAATTCATAAATACGCACCCAATGAAATGATGACGCAACTAATTTATCAGATAATATCACTCTTCCATGCTCTTTTGATCAAACTAGTTGTCTTCTTATAATTACGAAAAATGATAGTAACAGTTGTCCTCTTTTTACATCAAAACAAAAAAAATCATAGTTATATTACTAACCGGCACTGACAACAGTGACTTAGAATGCTGGGCGCTATGCAGCGATGATTCCCACACCATCTGGCCATCAGGAAGGTTCCAGGCTCTTAAAGTACTTCCTTCTGATGAAAGGGTAATTACATCTGAAATAAAGCCAAGAAAAAAAAAAAAGATTTCAAGACTGTGATACATTATTGTTAAGAAAGTAAAATGTTTGAACATATAGACATAGTTATTGATCCACATGTATTGAAGATGATTCCTACATTTTCCCAAGGCAATATCAACTCCATCGATAGCATCCTTTGTTCCGAGAACATGCCGCCAAACTACAACAAAACCAAACAAGAAAAACAAAGTCATGTAAGATACTTGGAGATTCAAATAGATAACAAAATAAAGGAAAATCAAACTTCTTACATATCTCCCCCAATCTGAGATCAAGCGAAGCAACAACATTCTCCTCGGTTGATACAATAACACGCTTTCTTCCAGTCTTCTGAGTGTGGAATACTGCGTGCTTCACTTTCCCAATGTAGCGTTGGTGCCTAACCAATAAACAAAAGCATAAATAGTGATTCTCCTTCATCAAAACACTTAGTGACTCTACTCCTATTTCCTAGTGTGCTTAATCAGATCGCATCTCAAATTCACTAGTGTTCGAAAAAGGATCCTTCCATGAATCACACACTATTACACGATTTTCTAGCTAATGAGATCTAAAACATTAATTAGACTGTGGATTTGATTAATCTGACAGAAGAAAGCGATAGTAAGACTTGGAAATCGAAAAGTACTAAGAGATGTAAAAGTCTCCAAGACATCACATAGCAGTAGTAAGCTTCGAAACTTATCAACTAATATTCTAGAGAGAAACAAATAGAAAGATAGTAGAAATTGGATGAAGAAGAGACTGAGTTACCAATCCATGAGGCCGGCTTGATCTTCATAAAGGGAGAAAGATAGAATTGCAGATGACAAGAGGAGAAGAAGGGGGAGAAAAACCCTAATCGCCATGGGTATGGCGATTGATTGCTGACTAATTTTCTTGTGTAGACGGAACAGCTGAACAGATCTGAAGAGAGAAGAGAGTTTTTGGTCTGGAAGAAAATCGTGCCAAGGTCTTCTTCTCTTTTTTTTTCCTGTCAAATAAGCGAATAATTATTTAATATTCGGCTTCTAAATTGTATATGATCATCATATAACAAAAAGATGGGGACACTTATACAATTAGTTATTAGTGAACAAAAAAAAAATGCAATTAGTTATTAATGTGACAAAAAAATGCAATTAGTTCACATGAAATTAATAAATCTATAAGAGATGAAAAATCATTTGATCTATGATTTTTATTTTAAATACCTAAATAAATATCAGATTATTTACAAAAAATAAAAATAAATAAATAAATATATATCAGATTATTTATAAAAAATAAAAATAAATAAATAAATATCAGATTAATAAGCAAACTGCAAACCTTTGCTTTGTCTAAAATTATTGGATTATCTTTCAGATGAACATTACCCATCCATTATTCAAAAAAAAAAAATTCAACTATTTGTTGTCTTTGCACATTTCAACTATAAAAGCTGATAAGGGAGATCAAAAGTAATGCTTTTTTTTGCAATTTTTATGAATAATTTAATTTACGAAGATTCATTTTTTTATTTGGTAATAATATATATATATATATATATATATAAAATTAACTTTTGCTCATTCCTCCTTAAACCACCTCATAATCTAATGAATTTTAAATTTTAATTTACATATTAATAGTGAATTAAATTCTAAGTAACATATTAAATAGATATTAGACATGTAATATATAGGTAGTTATGAAAGAAATATGAAAAACCATGTTTTCCTTTTTTTATATCACAAAACTAAACAAAAAAATAAACTATATCCACAAAAAATATAAATATTAATAATGTCTAATAAATTTTAAATAAAATATAAAAATACATAACAAACACAATAATAAAGAAAATCGTACATAATGAAAAATTACTTGAACCAATAGATAGAAGGATAATAAACAAAAATAATATGCTATCGCACATACATTTGTGGCTAACGAATACTCTTTCGAATGCTAATGGAAAAGACTAAAAGAAAATATAATAGTTAAAACAAGAATAACTCAATAAAAGGAAACAAACTTATTATTAGAGACAAGTAGACATTTTGCGCAAAGCACTAACAAACTCTAGTATGAAAAGTCATGTTTCTTTCTAATATATCACAAAAAGTTGTTATAATTAAACAAAAGAATACACTAAACTCACTAAGAAAAAAATCTAATTTCATGAGTATTTTTTTTTTAATGTATTCGAAGTTTAAATACAAATTGCTATAATTTATAAACCAACATTTACTAACAGATTAAGTATTAAAATATAATTAAAATTTTTAAACCAAAATCCAACCTCACTAACATATCTAATATTAAAAAATTACAAAATGAAGTATATTGATATACTACTATTTTAGCATATTTATAGTCTTGTTTTGCATCCATTTAGGTTAGATTCATGAGCATTTAGGTTAGTTTATGTGCATTTGCATATGCATTTCATTATTTCAGGTGTTAGAAGTGGGAAGACCGGATTTATGGGTCAAAGGAGCTTAAACGGTGCAAAAAGGTGGACTTTTAGAGCTATCGCGGTTTGTGGTACCGGTTTGTAAGCCGGTATAGAAGAATCAGAAGGGTGCCGGTTTGTGGTACCGGTTTGCTTAAACCGGTACCGGCGTT